>VWZE01003195.1:275566-334265 GCA_013396675.1 Eubucco bourcierii | reverse complement strand
CCATTCACCACCCAGCCTGGAGTTGTGCTTGGGATTATATATATTTGTGCTTGGGGTACATTAAGAAGAGTGTGGGCAGCAGGTCAAGGGAGGTTCCTCCCTCTCTGCTGTGTCCTGCTGAGACCACATCTGGAGTATTGTGGCCAGTTCTGGCCTCCCCAGTTCAAGAGACAGGCAGCTACTGGAGAGAGTGTCCAGTGGAGGCTGTGAGGATGGAACATCTGTCTGATGAGGAAAGGCTGAGAGCCCTGGGGCTGTAGAGCCTGCAGAAGAGCAACCCCAGAAGGGATCTGATCAATGCTCAGCAGGAGTAAAAGGGCCTGTGGGGAGCAGGAGGCTGGGGCCAGACTTTTGTCAGTGGTGCCCAGGGACAGGACCAGGGGCAGTGGGCACAAACTGGAAGTCAGGAGGTTCCATCCAAAGAGGAGGAGAAAATTCTTTGCTATGAGGGTGCTGGAGGCCTGGAGCAGGCTGCCCAGAGAGGTTGTGGAGTGCCCATCTCTGGAGAGCTTCCAACCCCATCTGGGCATTGTGCTGCTGGGCAACCTGCTGTGGGTGCCCTGCTTTAAGAGGGGGGTTGGACTGGATGATCTCCAGTGGTCAGTTCCAACCCCCACCATGCTGGGATCCTGTGAAGGTGAGATCCAACCTGGATAAGCAAAATATTTCCACCTTTCAGATTTCAAAACTGCTCTTGCTCAGAGGCTGCCTTTAACTCCAGCCTGTGCAGATACTGTCTGAGCCTGTTGCACTGTTTGGTTTCAAGAAGAGCTGACTTAGAATTGTTTTGGTTGGGAAAGACCTCTAAGATAGAATCACAGAATCTGTCAGTGTTGGAAGGGACCACAAGGATCAGCCAGTTCCACTCCCCTTGCCATGGGCAGGGACACCTCACACTAGATCAGGCTGCCCACAGCCTCATCCAGCCTGGCCTTAAACACCTCCAGGGATGAGGCTTCCACCACCTCCCTGGGCAACCCCTTCTAGGGTCTCATCACCCTCATGGTGAAGAACTTCTTCCTAACATCCAGTCTGAATCCCCATTTCTAGCTTGGTTCCATTCCCCCCAGTCCTAACACTCTCTGACATCCTAAAGAGTCCCTCCTCAGCTTTCTTGTAGCTCACTTCAGCTACTGAAAGGCCACAGTGAGGTCACCTCGGAGTTTTTCCTGCTGCAGACTGAACAGCCCCAAATCCCTCAGTCTTTCCTCATAGTAGAGGTGCTCCAGCCCTCTGATCATCCTCATGGCCCTTCTCTGGACACATTCCAGCACACTGAGTCCATCCATGCTTCGAGAACTGGAAGGGAGGTGACAACCTTGATGAAGTTTAAATGAAAGGATGAAGCTGATCCATGATATAATTAGTAGAAGTAAATGGCTAAGAGCAGTGCCACTGCTGCCTGCTGCCCTGTGACCTGCTTTACCTCTTCTGCAGCTCGGAATCCTGCAAGAGGAGGATTTGTGTACAGGGAAGGTGGTGGAAACCCCTAAAAACCTCTCTTTTGGCTCATCTGCTGAGAGCCAGCCTGAAGAGCTGAGACGGTGCAGTGTGTCTAGACATTGTAAAAATAGCTGTGCTGTGGGGCAGAGTTCAGAGCAGGAGCTGCTTTCATTATTCATTCCTTGCTAATCTTTCACTGCTACTGCTCCAGCCACTGCTGAATGTGCTCAGGGCTGCACAACTCCACTGAGCTGCAGCATTGTGTGGCTGAGAGAAAACTGAGCTGTGCTAAGCACACAGGTTTAAAGCCAGCAGGCAGACACCGCAGCTCATGGTGCCGGTTTGCTGTTACGTTTCAGATTCGTGGCAGAGCTAAGGAGGATGCAGACCCTCTGGTCTGTTTGGCAGCACCTAAAACCCAGCAGAAATTAGAGTCTAGCAGAGCTGGTGGAATTAAAACCAGATGCAGATGCTAGGTCAAACTCAGAGAATCAGAAAGGTAGGAAAAGATCTCAAAGATCATGGAGTCCAACCATTAACCCAGCACTGCCCAAGGGCACCACTGAACCATGGTCCTCAAAACTACATCCACATGGCTTTGAAACAACTGCAGGGATGGGGACTCCACCACTGCCTGTGGCAGGCAGGGCCAGGGCTTAACCACTCTTTCACAGGAGTAGTTTTCTTCTAATGTCCAACCTAAACTCCCCTGGTGGATCTTGAGGCCATTTCCTTTTGTCCTATCACTTGTTCCTTGGGAGAAAGGCTCAAGTCCCACCTGGCTCCAACCTCCCTTTAGGGAGTTGCAGACAGCAATGAGGTCTCCCCTCAGTGTTCTCCAGAGTAAACAACCCCACCTTACTCAGCTGCTCCTCACCAACCCTGTTCTCCAGACCCTTCACCAGCTTTCTTGCTCTTCTCTGGACCTACTCCAGCCCCTCAGTGTCCTTCTTGGAGTGAGAGACCCAAAACTGAACCCATTGCTCAAGGTGTGGCCTCAGCAGTGCCCAGTACAGGGAGACAGTCATTGTTCTGGTCCTGCTGACCACACCATTGCTGATCCAGGCCAGGATGCTGGTGGCCTTCTTGGCCACATGAGTACACCCTGGCTCATCTTCAACTTCTGTTGACCAACACCCTCAGGTCCTTTTCCACTGGGCAATTTCCAGCTACTCTGCCCCAAGCCTGAAGCCTTAGTGGGGTTGTTATGACTCAAGTGCAGCACCCAGCAATAGATCTTGTTGAACCTCGAAATTCCTCCTCCTCAGGTTCTCCTCTACCCCTCCACTTCTGTCTGGAGAGATGAACCCCTAGCACCTGAGCTCACCCTGACTGACCTCAGAGAGCAATTTGGCATTTTGGGATAACCCTTTCCTGAACTAAGTCCAGGCTGTGCCTAAGGCTTAGTCCTTGTGGCACTTCCTTGCCTGAGCGTTCCTGTGGGTGAGGAGGACACCTCTGGGGTCAGGACCATCGTGTTTGGTGTTTCTAGCTTGCACTTAGAACATTTTACAGTGGTGATAGAATGAATTGCTCCCTCCATGGAGGTGTTCAAGGCCAGATTGGATGAGGCCTTGAGTGACCTGTACTAGTGGGAGGTGTCCCTGCCTATGGCAGGGGGTTGGAACTAGATGATCTTTGAGGTCCCTTCCAACCTTAACATTCTATGATTCTATGATTCTATGAGTAAAATGCATAAGGAGAGCTTGGATGAAATTTCTTTACTCCATGACCCTTACAAACAAGGATCTCCTTAAAGGATTCTTTCCTCCCATCTACTTAGAAGTAGGCCAAGCACAGTTTAGCTTTGGGCAAAACTTAAATACAAGAAAAACAACTTAACAGATTTCTGTGCCATTTATCTTCCTTGGAATCAGGATCCTGCCAGTTCTGCAGCTCTTCCAGGTGACCTTCAAATGTCAACCTGAGGAGGTCACCATTACCAGTCCCTAGTGTTACTTTGCACTTAGCTGTTAAAAAGGTGACAGCTCTCCAGCAACTCTTCAAAGTACTTCTTCCCTCAAACCAGTTTGAGCTCACTGTCAAAATACCACATGTACAGTCATGGAGCAAGGTGGTTGCAGTGAAAATGGTGATAGAATGAGAGGAAGTGGCCTGAAATTGCATCAGGGGAAGGTTAGGTTGGATATGAGGAACAATTTCCTTGCCGCAAGAGTGGTCAGGCATTGGCACAGGCTGCCCAGGGAGGTGGTGGAGTCCCCATGCCTGGAGGTGTTCAAGAAACCTGTGGCCATGGCACTCTGGGACATGGTTTAATGGCCATGGTGGTGTTGGGCTGTTGGTTGGACTGGATGATCTTAGAGATCTCTTCCACTTTTAATGGGTCTATGATCCCAAGTGTGCTAGCTCCATTAGGAACTATGCATTTCTTACCTAAGGGATCCAGACGAAACTGAAACTTGAGGAACAGTTCCTTAGGAGGAGGAGGTTGGAAGGTGGTGGCAAGAGTTTTCCCTAACCTGTTTGCTGCTTAAACCCTTTAGAGCTAAAAAAATCTGCCTTGAGACAGACTTTGCAAAGCCAAGTTTTGTAGTGCCAGCCAGTGCTGCTCTCAGATTGCTGGCCTGTGATGCAAAGATGAACAGTGCAGGAAAAATGCAAACTGCTCCCAGGAATGGAATTGCCACCACTGACTCTTTGTTTAGGGAAACACAGAGTGTGTTCCGAGTGTCAGGGTTTAATTTCAGTCTTCTCCAAAGTGAGATAGATGTTTGTAAGCAGACCACAGGGAGACCTTAAAGCAGCCTTCCATATGGCAGGGGGTTGGAAGTAGATGATCCTTGAGGTCCCTTCCAACCTTACCATTCTATGATTCCAGGATAGGAAGGGTGCTACATGAGAGCTGGGGAGGGACTTTTGACAATGGCTTGTAATGGCAGGACAAGGGGTGGTGGATTCAAAGTGGAAGAGGCTGGATCTAGGTGAGACAGCAGGAAGGAATTCCTCACCATGAGGGTGGTGAGGCACTGGAACAGGTTGCCTAGGAAAGCTGTGGAGGCTCCAAGCCTGGAAGTATTCAAAGCGAGGCCGGATGGGGCCATGAGCAACCTGGTCTAGTTGGGGGTGTCCCTGCCCATGGCAGGGAGTTGGAACTAGATGATCTTGAAGGTCACTTCCACTCCAAACCATTGTGATGAATTCATAGGGTTTGAATCTCTGAAAGTGCCTCTCTTCAGCACCTTTCTGTCTCCCTGCAGCACTGCCAGCTTGGTCTGTACTGGCTGGAGCTATAAATACACACAGAGCAGAAGCAGCCTGGGCTCTGTTTCGGTTACTCTTAACACCTGCAACACCTGCACTTATTTCTCACTTCCTGTCCTATTTTCACAACGTGGGTTTGTTTTTTTTTTCCCACTAAGACATGAGTTAAGGTTAACAAGGCACCAAATGTCACTGCTGCAAAGACTTTTTCTGGAGGGACTCAGTTGATGCTGCTTTACTATCAGCTGATTGTTGTCAGCACTTGTCACACAAGTGATATGAAGACATTGGCTGTAGAATGGCTCTAGGTAGAACAGAAGCCACATGAATTCTCCTTTACTCTGCTCCTGTCAGACCCCACCTGGAGTCCTGTGTGCAGTTCTGGAGCCCCCAGCACAGGAAGGACATGGAAGTGTTGGAGTGGGTCCAGAGGAGGCCACCAAGATGCTCAGAGGGCTGTGAGGACAGGCTGAGAGAGTTGGGGCTCTGCAGCCTGGAGAAGAGAAGGCTTCCAGGAGGCCTTGGAGTAGCCTTCCAGGATCTGAAGGGGGCCTACAGGAAGGCTGGGGAAGGACTATTGACAAGGTCTTGTAATGCCAGGACAAGGGGCAATGGGTTTGAACTGGCAGAGGGGAGATTTAGACTGGATGTTAGGAGGAAGTTGTTTGCAGTGAGTGTGGTGAGACACTGGCACAGGTTGCCCGGGGAGGTTGTGGCTGCTTCCTCCCTGGAGGTGTTGAAGGCCAGGCTGGAGGAGGCCTTGAGTGAGCTGTACTAGTGGGAGGTGTCCCTGCCTATGGCAGGGGGTTGGAACTAGATGATGCTTGAGGTCCCTTCAAACCTTACTATTCTATAATTCTATGAATTCCTCTCTGTGATTGCATGGTGAGCACATCTGAGGCAAGAATTCCACCAGCATCCTGGCCTGGATCAGCAACAGTGAGGCCAGGAGGAGCAAGGAACTGATTGTACCTCTGTACTGGGCACTGGTGAGGCTGCACTTCGAGTACTGGGTTCAGTTTTGGGCCCCTCACTCCAAGGACATTGAGGAGCTGGAGCAGGTCCAGAAAAGGGCAATAAAGTTTATGAAGGGTCTGGAGAACAGGGCTAGTGAGGAGCAGCTGGGGGAGGTGGGGTTATTTAGTCTGGAGAAGAGGAAGCTGAGAGGAGACCTCATTGCTCTTTGAAAGGAGGTTGGAGTGAGGTATGGGTTGGTCTCTTTTCCCGAGGAAGAAGTGATGTGACAAGAGGAAATGGCCTCAGGTTGCACCAGGAGAGGTTTAGGTTGGACATTAGAAGAAACTTCTTCCCTGAAAGAGCAACTGAGCTGTGGCTCAGGGCAGCGGTGGAGTCCTCATCCCTGGAGGGGTTTCAGAGCTGTGTAGATGTGGTCCCAAGGGCCATGATTTAATGGTGCCTTGGCAGTGCTGGGTTAATGGTTGGACTTGATGACCTGAAAGTTAGAATTAGATGATCTAGAGTGTTCCTGCTGACCCAAACCATTCTGTGATTCTATGAATCTATGTCTGATTTTTGTTCCTTGAATGGTACAGGATGGGGGTGATGAGAACTGCTTGGCATCTCCTTCTCTCCATCTGTATCTTTGTCACCAACCAAACTTTGTTGTTACTCTTGCCACCAGGAAATGTTTGATGTCATTTTGGATGAGAACCAGCTGGAGGATGCTTGTGAACACTTGGCAGAGTACCTGGAGGCATACTGGCGTGCTACCCACACCACCAGCAGCACGCCCATGACCCCTCTCCTGGGCAGGAATTTGGGATCCACCGCGCTCTCGCCCTACCCCGCCGCAATCTCTGGCTTGCAGGTATGCCAACACCCCTCAGCCCCAGCCAGCAGTGCAGACCAGGTGGGTTTCTTTCATTTATGGGCAAAACAGTGGGGGAACAGCAGAAGTGGCACCTGCTGCAGTAGTGAGCAGTCACTGTTTGGCCACTGCCAGCGCTAAGGAGGGAAGCTCAAAGCCTGTAATCGGTGAAGAAGCAGTTTGACAGCTGAGTGCTGAAGCTCTGCCGCTGCTCTTAACGGGAAATCAAATGGCCCTGAGCTCTTGAGGAGGAGTTAAATGCCACTGTGTCAGGTGGTGTTACAGCCAGGTTAGAAACCAGCCTTTATTAAGTGGGGGGGGAGAAAGTGGCCTTGCAAGTGAGAGCAGGGCAGAGGGAGAATAAACATCTGCAGGATGTCACAGCAGGCACTGGAAGGGAAGTTGTGGATGCCTCAGCTGGGAGGTGTTCAAGGCCAGGCTGGATGGGGCCTTGCTCTAGTGGAAGGTGTCCCTCCCTGTGGCAGGAGGTTGGAACTAGACAGTCTTGAAGGTGCCTCCCAAGCCAACCCATTCTATGATTCTGTGTGTTCAGGAACACAGAACAGTGTCTGTAACAGTCCCTTTGATTTCCCCTCCCCCCCCTCATAACTTCACCAAACATTCACCTCTGAGTGAAAAACTTCCATGCTTGTCTCTCGTTGTCACCCAAGCACCTTCACCTTTTTATTTTGAGTTCTTTTCGAGCCTGAATAAAATATTTCTTTTGGTTTGGTTTCATTTGATTTTGAGTTGAGGTTTTTGTGTGTTACCCATTTGAAAAGATGACCAAAAAAAAAGAAGAAAAAATTCTGACCCTTTTTTTCCACAGGGATAGCTCAAACTCGGCTGACCTTTGACACTCCAAACGTGGCATGTAAATAGCCCTTAACGAGAAGTACGTGCTTTCCTAAGCTTGCAGACAGCAAATGGTCTCTGAAATCTCTAGTTCTGAATGCCTGGAGAAGATCAGGAGGGCTTCAAAGGCTGCAAAGCCTCGGGAGGAGCTCTGGATGCGCGGCGGCTCCCTAGGAGCGTGCGTTTTCGAGCGGCTGCGGAAAGCGAGAGCTGAGCCAATTCACTCACCTGAGAAATGTAACCTCTCTTCTGCTTGGAGAGTTTAACCTGCAAGCAGCTTAACAGTTTTGGAAGGCAGTGATGTGTTTTCAGTGAACCTAAAGCTGTTGCTCACTGTGAGTGAAGCACACTTCCCTGAAGGTGCCTGGTAGTTGGTGCTGACGCTGGTGCTGCCGTGCTCGGTTTTGGTGTAGGATCGGCAAAGTCAGCCTGTCCTGGCCGGCTGAACGCACAAGCACTGTCCTGTGACTGAATAATTTGCACATCTCCACTGTTGTTTCCATTCAGATTTCAGTTTTCCATCCCTTCATGCCAAGGAAACACCCATCTGCAGAGCTTTTCATCTCTTCGGTTTCATGTTGAAAGCTGGCTGTGTCCACCAGAGTTTTTTTCAGGCATTTATTTCTCTCTGATCAATGACACCAGCAGTAACTGTGCCATGTTGCTCCATTTACTTAGGGAAAACTCACACTGAAGATGAAAATCACCCCTGTGCAGTGGGCTGGCTGAAGGTATGCATCACTTAATCCCCACTTCACCCGGATTGTGAAGCCTTAGGTGGGACTTGACTGGTGCTAGTTCTCTGCAGAGGGGTAAATTTCTCCCTGAGTGAATGATGCCCAACTGGAGACTGCAGCATTTGGCTTTCAGGGCCACTCCAGTGTCCAGGCCCATTTCAAGAGTTCTGATGTTTGATGTGGTCTGAGCTGCTTACCCACCAAGAGGTTTTTAGGCTAACGCAAGCCTTCAGAAGGATTGATCAGTGGTTGGGCTCCATGATCTTAGAGGTCTTTTCCAACTGGAGCGATTCTATGATTTGCTCTCCGTAATGATGATCATTGTAAAGCCCTCAAACATATCCTAGGAATTAACCTAGCTGAGGTGCTTATGATGTGTGAAGAATTTATGTTTCTTGTGACTGCTCCTCACCCAGTACTCTGGGGAACTGAATGCCAACAGCCCAAGCCCCTGGTGTAACAGTCACAGGTTCGCCTGTACCGACTTCACTCAATCTGGCCTTGGAGGTCTTCCTCTATAGCTTGGGCTTTAGTTTACCAAGAACTTAAACTCTGCTTTAAATTAAGTCTTTGGGCTTCATGTAGGTCACCAGGATGATGTTAAATGACAGAGACACAGAAGAGTCAGTCAAAGGGAGGGTGCACACCACAGTGTGCTCCAGCTGTGTCCCGGCATGATCTCCACCCTGCTAAAGCTGGTGGCCCTTTGGTCCTTGCCTAAAAGGGGAAAGATGTCAACAGAGAGCTGTGTGCATTCAGAGCCCTCAGCAGGAAGAGTAAACTCTGTCAGTGCTAACTCCATGGGGCCAGTCACTTCCCTTTGGGACTAATCCCTGGCTGACTTCAAACCTTAGCTTAGTCTCGCTTCAGCTGATGAGCTTGACCCTCTAGTTCAAGTTGTGGGGATAGGAGTTTAGTTCCTTAGGCTCCAGGAGATCTGCATTTGAAGGCCATACCTGCAGCAAAGTGCAGCTTGTCATTCTGCTCATGCTACAGGACCAAAAGTGATGTGGGGCACAAAAGCAGTGTGTAACCATAGCAGCTTGGTGCCACTTGAAACCACTCAGGAGGTAAATACCAGGATCAGGATGAGTGTACAATGGAGGCAGGGAGACAGGGAGCTTTCTAGAAAGGAGCAGGGTGCAATCAGAGAGGTAAATTGCTACAGGTGAGCTAGAGCATGTGAGAACAGCACTTTAAAATTGAAGTGATTCTATATCAGAATTGCATACCTAGGCCAAATAAAGAGGATCATTTGTGAGGGAAATAGGTGGATGATGCAGGAGAAGTTGCTAGCCAGTAGCTGAACTCGCAGAAGGGCACCTTTCCCCTGCCAGATGGTTAGGTGGCATCACTCAGGGAGTAACCTTGGTAGCATCCATCTGCAGAAAGAGCTGTGACATCCTATCTGCTGAGCTGCAAACCTACACCTGCCTGCAGTCACCTCTCCAGGCAGGCAAGCCTCTGGTTATCAATTATGCAGGTGACCAGCTGCTGACCAGAGAGGGTGTAGTGAGTGGAGGAAGGCTTCACAGCACAGGGAGCATCAAAAGTGAGAAGGAGCAAGTGATGGTGAGACACTGGAACAGCCTACCCAGGGAGAGGTTGTAGATGCCCTCTCCCTGGAGGTGTTCATGGCCAGGTTGGATGAGACATTGAGCAACTTGGGCTAGATGAAGGTGTCCCTGCCTGTGGAGGGGAGGTTGGAACTAGATGACCTTTATGGTCCTTTCCAACCCAAACCATTCTGTAAATCTATGAACCTGAGGCCCCCAGAGTGCAGCCATCATGGGCAGCACTCTTCTGGCACTGCCAGGATGACATTGGCTATGTCATTTCATCAACGCTGATCAATGGGACCAGGCTTTCTTCAGTGGTGCCCACTGACAAGACAGGGGGTGATGGGCACAAACTTGACCTAAACATGAGGAGGAACTTCTTTAATTTAAGAGTGACAAAGCCCTGGAGCAGGCTGCCCAGAGAGTTGGAGTCTCCATCTCTGGAGAACATTCCAAACCCACCTTGATATGTTTCTGAGTGACTTTCTCTAGATGAAGTCTGCTTTGGCAAGGGAGTTGAACTGAATGATCTCCAGAGGTCCCTTCCAACCCTTAACCATTCTGCAATCTGGAGAAAGAAAAACATTGGCTGAGTGTGTTCTGAGAGGATGGTCAGCTGTTTTCTGCAGAGGTTCAGTGGGTGATGACAGCAAATAATCTTATTTTTAGGCTATTTCTTCATTGGGCCATTTTACTGGGGGTAGGAAAAAAAAAAAAGGTAACTAATGATGTTCATGGGACAAGTGTAGAACATTAGCATTATGGGACCATGAGGGGAACAAAGGCCAAGACTTCTAATTAGTAAATGACCTTAGAAAAGGATTTTAAATTTAAAATATGAATTAAGTGGGATTAATTAATATTAATAGTAATTATATGTATTGATAGTTATAATAATTAATATATAGCAATATTAGTGGGGGGAAAACTTGTTAATATTTAGCCATCTTTAGCAGCCCATAGAATAATAGAATGGTAGATGTCAGAAGGGACCTCTGAAGGTCATCAAGTCCAAACCTTTGCCAGAGCAGGGTCACCTTGGGCAGGTCACACAGGAATGCATCCAGATGGGGCCTGAAAGTCTTCAGAGAAGGAGACTCCACAATCTCTCTGGGCAACCTGTTCCAGGCTTCCAGCACCCTCACACCAAAAACATTTCTCCTCTTTCTTCAGGTGGAACCTCCTGGGTTCTAGTTTGTGCCCACTGGCCCTTATCCTGTCACCAGGAATGCACTGAAAAGAGTCTGGCCCCTTCTTGACCATCATTTGGTTGGGGTCATAGGAGGGCTTTCAAGTAAGGGCTCAGAGCTGCACCTTGTTAAAAACCAAACGAAACCAGACAAGCAAACGTCTCCAGATACTTTTCTAAACCCACCTAAGTCAATGCTCAACGTTTTCTAAGCATGAATGTTATGTTCATGATCAGAGGAAAGTGATAAATGCTGACTACATCAGCTCACTTTTCATGCTGAAGGGCCTGTAGTGGGTGAACAGCAGGAGGCACACATTGGAATACCACCTTTGGCCTGCTTTCAGCTCTAGGAACCAGCCAGTCCTTGTAAGCCACTCCTGTGGCTTAGTCCGAAATGACTAACCCAAAAGTGGAGGGATTCTGAAAGGCCTTAGTCTTAGTCCAAGGGCTAAGACACAGGCTTTAGTCTGAAATGACTAACCCAAAAGTGGAGGGATTCTGAAAGGCCTTAGTCTTAGTCCAAGGGCTAAGGCACAGGCTTTAGTCTGAAATGACTAACCCAAAAGTGGAGGGATTCTGAAAGGCCTTAGTCTTAGTCCAAGGGCTAAGACACAGGCTTTAGTCTGAAATGACTAACCCAAAAGTGGAGGGATTCTGAAAGGCCTTAGTCTTAGTCCAAGGGCTAAGGCACAGGCTTTAGTCTGAAATGACTAACCCAAAAGTGGAGGGATTCTGAAAGGCCTTAGTCTTAGTCCAAGGGCTAAGACACAGGCTTTAGTCTGAAATGACTAACCCAAAAGTGGAGGGATTCTGAAAGGCCTTAGTCTTAGTCCAAGGGCTAAGGCACAGGCTTTAGTCTGAAATGACTAACCCAAAAGTGGAGGGATTCTGAAAGGCCTTAGTCTTAGTCCAAGGGCTAAGACACAGGCTTTAGTCTGAAATGACTAACCCAAAAGTGGAGGGATTCTGAAAGGCCTTAGTCTTAGTCCAAGGGCTAAGGCACAGGCTTTAGTCTGAAACAAGTAATGCAAAAGTGGAGGGATTCTGAAAGGCCCTAGTCTTAGCCCAAGGGCTAAGGCACAGGCTTTAGCCTGAAATGACTAACCCAAAAGTGGAGGGATTCTGAAAGGCTTTAGTCTTAGTCCAAGGGCTAAGGCACAGGCTTTAGCCTGAAACAAGTAATGCAAAAGTGGAGGGATTCTGAAAGGCCTTAGTCTTAGTCCAAGGGCTAAGGCACAGGCTTTAGTCTGAAATGACTAACCCAAAAGTGGAGGGATTCTGAAAGACCTTAGTCTAAGGGCTAAGGCACAGGCTTTAGTCTGAAACAAGTAATGCAAAAGTGGAGGGATTCTGAAAGACTTTAGTCTTAGTCCAAGGACTAAGACACAGGCTTTAGCCTGAAATGACTAACCCAAAAGTGGAGGGATTCTGAAAGACTTTAGTCTTAGTCCAAGGACTAAGACACAGGCTTTAGCCTGAAATGACTAACCCAAAAGTGGAGGGATTCTGAAAGGCCTTAGTCTTAGTCCAAGGGCTAAGGCACAGGCTTTAGTCTGAAACAAGTAATGCAAAAGTGGAGGGATTCTGAAAGGCCTTAGTCTTAGTCCAAGGGCTAAGGCACAGGCTTTAGTCTGAAACAAGTAATGCAAAAGTGGAGGGATTCTGAAAGGCCTTAGTCTTAGTCCAAGGGCTAAGGCACAGGCTTTAGTCTGAAACAAGTAATGCAAAAGTGGAGGGATTCTGAAAGGCCTTAGTCTTAGTCCAAGGGCTAAGGCACAGGCTTTAGTCTGAAACAAGTAATGCAAAAGTGGAGGGATTCTGAAAGGCCTTAGTCTTAGTCCAAGGGCTAAGGCACAGGCTTTAGTCTGAAACAAGTAATGCAAAAGTGGAGGGATTCTGAAAGGCCTTAGTCTTAGTCCAAGGGCTAAGGCACAGGCTTTAGTCTGAAACAAGTAATGCAAAAGTGGAGGGATTCTGAAAGGCCTTAGTCTTAGTCCAAGGGCTAAGGCACAGGCTTTAGTCTGAAACAAGTAATGCAAAAGTGGAGGGATTCTGAAAGGCCTTAGTCTTAGTCCAAGGGCTAAGGCACAGGCTTTAGTCTGAAACAAGTAATGCAAAAGTGGAGGGATTCTGAAAGGCCTTAGTCTTAGTCCAAGGGCTAAGGCACAGGCTTTAGCCTGAAATGACTAACCCAAAAGTGGAGGGATTCTGAAAGACCTTAGTCTAAGGGCTAAGGCACAGGCTTTAGTCTGAAACAAGTAATGCAAAAGTGGAGGGATTCTGAAAGACTTTAGTCTTAGTCCAAGGACTAAGACACAGGCTTTAGCCTGAAATGACTAACCCAAAAGTGGAGGGATTCTGAAAGGCCTTAGTCTTAGTCCAAGGGCTAAGACACAGGCTTTAGTCTGAAATGACTAACCCAAAAATGGAGGGATTCTGAAAGGCCTTAGTCTTAGTCCAAGGGCTAAGGCACAGGCTTTAGTCTGAAATGAATAACCCAAAAGTGGAGGGATTCTGAAAGACCTTAGTCTAAGGGCTAAGGCACAGGCTTTAGTCTGAAACAAGTAATGCAAAAGTGGAGGGATTCTGAAAGACCTTAGTCTAAGGGCTAAGGCACAGGCTTTAGTCTGAAATGACTAACCCAAAAATGGAGGGATTCTGAAAGACCTTAGTCTAAGGGCTAAGGCACAGGCTTTAGTCTGAAATGACTAACCCAAAAATGGAGGGATTCTGAAAGACCTTAGTCTAAGGGCTAAGGCACAGGCTTTAGTCTGAAATGACTAACCCAAAAATGGAGGGATTCTGAAAGACCTTAGTCTAAGGGCTAAGGCACAGGCTTTAGTCTGAAATGACTAACCCAAAAATGGAGGGATTCTGAAAGACCTTAGTCTAAGGGCTAAGGCACAGGCTTTAGTCTGAAATGACTAACCCAAAAATGGAGGGATTCTGAAAGACCTTAGTCTAAGGGCTAAGGCACAGGCTTTAGTCTGAAATGACTAACCCAAAAATGGAGGGATTCTGAAAGACCTTAGTCTAAGGGCTAAGGCACAGGCTTTAGTCTGAAATGACTAACCCAAAAATGGAGGGATTCTGAAAGACCTTAGTCTAAGGGCTAAGGCACAGGCTTTAGTCTGAAATGACTAACCCAAAAATGGAGGGATTCTGAAAGACCTTAGTCTAAGGGCTAAGGCACAGGCTTTAGTCTGAAATGACTAACCCAAAAATGGAGGGATTCTGAAAGACCTTAGTCTAAGGGCTAAGGCACAGGCTTTAGTCTGAAATGACTAACCCAAAAGTGGAGGGATTCTGAAAGACCTTAGGCCAAGCACTAAGACACAGGCTTTAGTCCAAAACAAGTAAGCCAAAAGTAGCTGGATTCTGAAAGACCTCAGAATGCAGTCTGAGAAGCAGCTAAGAGCCTCGAGCTCCCCTTTGTCCGTGCTAACTCTTGGCTTGTTTGGCACTCGCAGAGCCAGCGGCTGAGGCCCAGCAGCCACTCTACCGAGAACTCTCCAGTGGAGCGCCGAAGCCTAATGACCTCAGATGAAAATTACCACACGGAAAGGGCTCGGAAGAGCAGGAACCGCTTGTCTTCCAGTTCCCAACACAGCCGAGACCACTACCCTCTGGTGGAAGAAGAATACTCTGACTCGTACCAGGACACTTACAAACCCCACAGGAACCGAGGATCCCCGGGAGGATACAGCCACGACTCGCGACATAGGCTTTGAGTTGAAGAACCTGGGGTTGGGGTTGAGGGAGGGGAGGGGGTAGGGCGAAACAAACGAAAAATAGGATTCATCAGTTGATAGCTTGCCATGAAGTAGCTAGGAAACAAAACCAAACAAAAAAATCATCTTGGTTTGGCAGATGAAACAAAACAAATTCTCTTGGTTTGGCAGATGTAACCAGAGTTGCACTCTGCTGTCATCCGACCTTAAGTAGAGGGCAAAACCAACAGTGTCTGTGCCCTGCCCAATCAATCACTGAGGTTGGTTGCTTTGATTTTTTTTGATTCTGGTTGGTTGGTTTTTGTTTGTTTGTTTGTTTTAATTTCCTTTGCATTTAGAGCCATACTTGTTTGTTTTGTTGGTTTTTTTTTTTTTTCCTTGTCTTTAGGTATTAGACACATCCATTTATAATCTTAGGGTACTTAATTGAGGCACTTATTGAAAAAAAAACAAAAACAAAACAAACAAAAAAAAAAAACAACCAACAAAAAAACCACAGTAATTTCCTGTGCTGGAAATTCCAAATGACCAGTTCCAGTTGGAACCAATTTATAAACCAATTCCTGTTGGAATTTGGGTGAATTGACTGGAAAGTCGACTCAAGCATGTTGCAATCAATTGAAGGCAAAAAAAAAAAAAGAAAAGGAATAGAACCAACCTTCTTGGTTTACCAAACCCCACAACCAAACCCCACAACCAAACCCAAAGGAACAATCTGACCATTTACAAACCACTGGAAGCCTGAAAGTCAGCTGCAGTGTTTGTGTGCTGGAAGCTCAGTTTCCATTGGAAGTTAGAATAAAAAGAAAAGGGTTTATTCTAACTCCTTCTCTCCAGAGTGGCTTTTTTTAGGGGGGGTTTGGTTTTTCTGCCGTTATTTTTTTCAGAGAGTGCCAAATATCAGCAATTCTTACAGCAGTTACAAAAGCACTTTCTGGTTTGAAATGGGTTTTTAGACCTGGTGTGAAGGTGGCAGGAAAGTTTCTTTAGTTTAGTTGGTACTGATGGTTTGGTTGTGGTCAGCAGTGATGGAACTGTCGCAGGACAAGGGGAATATGGAGGTGGAACAAACCTGGGGGTAGTTGATGTGCTTGGAGGTTGAGAAGTGGCTTTTTTGTTTCTCTTTACCTGGACAGGTTGAGAAAAGGCTTTTTTGTTTCTCTTTACCTGGACAGGTTGAGAAGAGACTTTTGTATTTCCCTTCTTGACCTGAACAGGTTGAGAAGAGACTTTTTTGTTTCTCTTTACCTGGACAGGTTGAGAAGAGGCTTTTGTGTTTCCCTTCTTGACCTGAACAGGTTGAGAAGAGGCTTTTGTGTTTCCCTTCTTGACCTGGACAGGTTGAGAAGAGGCTTTTGTGTTTCCCTTCTTGACCTGGACAGGTTGAGAAGAGGCTTTTTTGTTCTCTTCTTTACCTGGACATGCTGGAAAGAGGTTTTTTTTTTTAGTTTCTTGACCTGAACAGATTGGGAAGAAGCTTATTTTATTCCTCTTCTTGACCTGAACACAGCTAGTAGTCCCAAAATGGAATGTTAGTCTCTAGAGACATCATTATTTTCAGCCTTTTGAAATGGAAACCAACACTCCCCTTAACCCAGTGTGTAGAGTAGCTCCATCCCAGTACCTCCCAACACATTGCATCTTTCAAAATCCATCTTTGAATGTCTTAAGAATTCAGCATCGCACAAGAAGTCTCCAGAGGCTTGGTTTCAATTCCAGTGTTGAAATCTGAGGGAAGGGAGTGTGGTTAACTAGTGGTAAATGACAAAACATCTGAAACAACAACTTGGTCAGAATTGGCTGGCAATGAAAACCACATCATCAGGAAAAAAAAGCGATCTGCTCCCAGTACAGTTGTTGAGCTGCTGTTTCCGATTCAAAGCAGGAGGGTCAATCTGTGGAGATGTTGCTGCCTTACTTCCTAACACTCACTTCTTTGCACCTCTTGAGTCTTCAGTTTCTTTTACCTAGGTGCATTTGTGTGACTGCCTCGTGTCTTAGGTGATCAGGGAAGCCTTAGGTCCAGTGTGACTGACAGATTCACCACCACTCACCCTTCTGTGTCTTTGCACAGACGCTCCTCAACTTCCACGCTTCCTCCAGCTGACAGAATCTGTATTTTTATTTAAAGCAGGTTCATGTCAAAACTAATTTTGATTATTTTTTTTTTTTACTTTGTCCAAAATGGGGATCATTCATTTTTAGATTGGTTTACTCTCCTCCTAAACTCTACTGGAGCGTGTCCCTGCCCATGGCAGGGGGGGTTGGAACTAAATGAACTTCAAGAACCCTTCCAACCCAAACCATTCTGTGAGTCTATGAATAAATGAACATTATGATTTCTTCTCCCTTCTGGACCAGTTAGCAAAGATCACTGGTGTTTTCCACCACTCCTGCTGAGTCTGGTTATCTTCTTGATGTTAACAATGAGGAAAATGATCTCTTGTCTGGTACAACCCTAACTGATGTCCATCTCCAGTAGCATTAAGAGATGGTGGATGCATGGTTCATTGTTTTTCACTGCCTTGACTGCCTGAAGGGCAGCTGTCAGCACCATGAGATGAATCACATGGGCCAGTGGCCAAGAAAACCAGGGGAATCTCTGCATCCATTGAGAGCTAAGAATGGATATGACAGACCTGATCCTGTCTGGTTCCAAAAGAGCATTTAGGCTGAGGAAGAGTGGCAGGATCTGGGCTGCAGGTGGTGGCATCAGCTGCCCTCTCTAGTGGATATGGCAGACCTGATCCTGTCTGCTCTTCTGTCCAATTCCAAAGGTGCATTTAGGCTGAGGAAGAGTGGCAGGATCTGGTCTAGGAGTGGTGGTATCAGCTGCCCTCTCTAGTGGACATGACAGACCTGTTCCTGTCTGCTCTTCTCTTGTCTGATTCCAAGAGCATTTAGGCTGAGGAAGAGTGGCAGGATCTGGTCTGGGAGTGGTGGCATCAGCTGCCCTCTCTAGTGGATATGACAGACCTGATCCTGTCTGCTCTTCTCCTGTCTGATTTCAAAGGTGCATTTAGGCTGAGGAAGAGTGGCAGAATCTGGTCTGGGAGTGGTGGCACCAGCTGCCCTCTCTAGTGGACGAGACAGACCTGATCCTGTCTGATTCCAAGAGCATTTAGGCTGAGGGAGAGTGGCAGGATCTGGTCTAGGAGTGATGCCATCAGCTGCCTTCTCTAGTATCTTTCCCCCAGAGCAGAGTGGAGCCTTCTCCAAACCTTTGTTCCGTGTACAGCACACGTACCTGCATGAGAAAAGAAGGCATTTAGGCAAAACATTTGATTAATTTTTTTTTTCCCTCTAAGCTTTACTACTAAGTTTCTTGTTTGTGTGCATTAAAAGTATTAATTGCAAAGGATGCACTGAGATGTATAAACCTAGAGTAGCCAGCTCTTTATCTTTATTCTGTAGTAGCAGCAGGGATCAGATCATTTAATTGCTTGAAGATATTTGCATTTTAAATGGCAGGTAGCCGCGAAGCACCTAGCATCTGTTTTCTAGCAAAGTTACTGCTTTATCATCTCCTAGCCAAAACTCTCCCATCTCTTTCTGAAGCCTTTTGCAGCCTTGTTTTCAAGTCTTCCATGTCACGCTAGGGAATAGATCTACAGGACACATATGCACAAATCCCATCACCTGCAGCATCTGAAGTGCCAAAACTCCTCGGCTTGTTCTCCTAAACCCACGCTCGTGAGGGAAGTTGCCTCTTCTCTTGGACTTCTTCACCACGTGGGTTTACCTTGATTTCACTCTCCTCTGTAATTAGTTTGCCTTCTCCTCTCCCTCTGCCCATTCTATCTGAACCAGTTAGAAGTGATCCCAGCAGGTCTCTTGCTTGCTGTTTGGTTTCTTTTCTTTTTCTATCCTTTGAGGTATGTCTATCTTTAAGTACAGTTATACCGGATGTGCTAATAGGTCGTTAATTTATTCTAGAGCCAAGCTTAGGGGAGCTCTTTATTTTTATGAACCACATTATTTTTAGGAAGCAGAGTAATCAGTACAAGCTGCAGTGTCTAAGACAGTTTAGCATCTGTCTTAGACCTCCGGCAGCGCTCGCTGGCTGCGTCGTGACTTCTTAACTCCACGGCGCTGCGTAGAACCATTGGGTTCCTGTGTTCCTGAAGGGATAGGTGGAAGGCTCAGTTTTCCAGCCCTGCCCCATTTCTTCCTGGTACTAAACAACTACTGAACATCACAGTTCTGTCCCTAAGCTCTGCCTTCTACACATTTCAGAGGTGTCTTATGAAGTCTTTGATCTCTTTTTTGCCATCAGCTTCAAATCTTCACCGGGACCCTTTGGGATGAACGACCCAATGAAGGTGGATAATAAACCACCTCCAGATCTAATGGCAGGGATAATGAACTGACAAAGTGCTTTCCAAATCCTGAAGCCACTTGAAAAAACAATTCAGCTCTTTAATTGATTGGCAAGTTGTATTTACCAGATGTCTGGGCTCCCTTCCTGCTTCCAGAGATGTTTCTCCCATGGGATGCGCAGCTCCCAGCTTGATGATGTTTTGTGACCCTGGCGTATGCAACTGAAGCTGTTCCACATCCAATTTTAGTTCATAAGCAGTGGGCCAAATTAAATGGTTGTTTTCTGAGCAGATTGGCTTGGCAAAAATTCTCTTCCTCTGCTTGAGAACTGACAGTGCAGCAGCTGGATTTGATCCTGAAAGAAAAAAAAAACAAAACAAAAAAATCATCTTGCCATGGAAATTGGGCACCCCTGGTTTTGTCTCTGAGCAGCACGAGCAGCTTCTGCAGCCTGTGCTGTTGTTCTCTTTTGCACATCACAGCTCCTCAGCTGCTGAGCACTCAGCCTGCTCCTGAGTCCACATCTCTTTGAGTTAGCTCTGGTGGATCCAAATAACCCAGGTGTGCTCGGGCTCAGAAGTGGCTCTGTGGCTGGCAACTGTCCTCCCAGTGTTGGTGCTGGGTTTGCTGCAAATCAGAAAACCTTTCAGCAGGATTAAAAGCTGTTTCTGATATTGGTACCTGGGGAGGGCTTAACCTTTTGTGCTCCTTGATGTTTAGTAGGTACTCAGCAGAGTGACCATGGCAAGGAGAGGTTGCTGAAGGAGTAACTAGCTGACGGTAGTTCACCTGGGTGCACGTAGGATGGAAACTTCAAGCTCAGTTAGGTGTCAGAACCACAAACTTCTCTGATACAGGCTCCTGCAGTCCAAGATCTTTCTGACATTCCCATTCCCTAAAGAATATTGCTGAGGCTATTGCTTGGGAGCAGAGCAGTTGGGGTAGGTTAGGAGTTTAAGCAGCCTTTTTTTTTTTGTCCTCTGCTATATTTTTTATTGTCCCGAGTTGAGTGCTTCTGAAGCCTGCCCTTGATTCCATGGCCTTCATTTTGAGGTAAAACTAATTGGAGACCACAAATGAAAAGCAATGAGATGCATATTTTGTATGACACCACTTTGTCTAATCTAGTTTTTACTCCCAGCTGTTGGTTTCTGTTACCTTAGTTGGCGTTAACAGAAGTGTGGATACAGGGGGTGCAGCTGCCATGGCTTTTTGTTGCAGTTGCCCCTTGTTCCTTCTAACAGTGGCTCTGCAAAAAGAAACAAGATGTGTGGTGCCACCACTCTGAACTCTGGGGGGATACCCAGAGATGCCAAAAGAGAGGATGGCATTTGAAGAGCCATTTGAAGAACCTTTGTCAGGTTGTTGTTCAAATCTAGTTTAGTGTAATTTTAGTCCTATGAGGACAGGCTGAGAGAGTTGGGGCTCCTGCAGGCTTCCAGGAGACCTTAGAGTAGCCTTCCAGTATATGAAGGGGGCTACAGGAAGGCTGGGGAGGGACTATTGACAAGGTCTTGTAATGCCAGGACAAGGGGCAATGGGTTTGAACTGGCAGAGGGGAGATTCAGACTGGATGTTAGGAGGAAGTTGTTTGCAGTGAGGGTGTTGAGACACTGGCACAGGTTGCCCAGGGAGGTTGTGGCTGCTCCCTCCCTGGAGGTGTTGAAGGCCAGGTTGGAGGAGGCCATGAGTGAGCTGTGCTAGTGGGAGGTGTCCCTGCCTATGGGAAGGGGTTGGAACTGGATGATCCTTGAGGTCCCTTCCAACCTTCCCATTCTATGATTCTAAATAAAGGTCTGTCTTGAAAACCAAAGGAGTATTAGTAATGGTTGTGAGATAGATGTAAGGGATTAGCCTGGAGAAGGAGCTGAGAATGCTGCTCAGTGTGTTGAGATCTCTCCCAATTCCATTATGGAATCCATTTGAAGAGGTCAAGAGAAATACTGAATCCACACAGAGGGTTTGGGGAGAGGAAGGTGGAAATCAAGTTTAAAAGCTTAGCAATGTAGTTGGAGTTGTTCTGCTGACAGCAGGGGGGGTTGGAGTAGATGAGCTTTAAAGGTCCCTTCCTTTAAACCATGCCATGATTCTATGAGTGTGTCAATCCTTCCTGGGAGCAGCACTGGCCTGCTCTGGGTAGATTTTGGTAGATTTGCCTTTTCCCCTCACCATTTTTGGCCTCTTTTGGATTGGATCCTGCTGTTGGATGCAGGCTTTGTTACTGTCTTCTCCAAAAGCTGAGAATTGGCAAGGTCTGACCAGAAATGGCACATCCTGGTCATCAGAAACCTTATCAATATTTCCTGAAAAGCAAAATGGGAATTCCACTTAAAACTTCCCAATCCCCTTTGGTATTAATTCTGCTGCTCAATAGAAGCAGTAGAAAAACAAAGAATCAATACAGTGAGAAAATCTCTTCTGCAGTAAAGAGGGAAATATTTTCCCAGTGATGTAAAACAACAAAACCCAAAACCAGAGCAAGCAGAAAGAAGCACATTTTGTAATAGCACAAACTTCCAAGAATTCCACCCCTGCAGTTGCTGTGGGGGTCTTGAGATACAAAGGGGGGGTTGGGGTGGGGGATTTGATCCAGTGTCAGTGGGTTTGCTGCAGTTTTGCTCCCTGGGCAGGTCATTTCTAAGCCTTGCATTTTCCCTGTGTGATTATTGTTGAAGATTTTGTATTCCTTCCCTGGTGATTGGAAAAAAAAACCTCAAAACCCAAACAACACAAACCACCTCTAAATCTTTGAAAATTAGCAAGCCCACTGCACTCATTTCTGCTAGTTTCCTCCTCAAAGCTGAAATGACATCAATAACCTCTGATTTTAGCCACTTTTGGTTATAGAACTGATGATTATACCACAAATAACAGGAGTAGCCCAAGGTCTGACATGGGGGGGAAAAAAAAAAAAAAAGAAGAATGCCAGAAAGGAAGTTTTTGGGGCTACAGAGCATCTTGCTGGGGATGGGGAGGTGGGGGAGAGGAGAATGTTGCACCCTCAAAGCTCTGTCCACTCCAAACTTCCACTGAGTTTAAAACAGGAAGGGAAACCAGGTGGAGGGAGGGAGTCGGCCGCAGCAGTCCCTGCCCGTGGTGGGGAGGTTGGAGTAGATGATCTCTAAGGTCCCTTCCAAGCTAGGCCATTCTCTGAAGATGACCTTTGAGGGTCCCTTCCAACCTGATGTAACCTGTGCTTTGGTGGATTTCCACCTGAAATGCTCCAATTCTCTTCTCTTGTATGAGAGCAGCAAAGGAAGAGAATTGAGGAAAGCACAACTTGGGTGCACACAGGAGACAGGGAGGGGCAAGGAAAGAAGGTGAAAACAGTCACTCAGAACTACAAACTATGGACCTTGGGCTTCTCAGATCCCACAAAATCCCTGGTTTTCACCCAAACTGGTTCCCAGTGACAGCCTGGCAGTTGTTAAATCTGTAACTACATTTCAGTATCTGAAGGGGACCTACAGGAGGGGTGGAGAGGGACTGTTCAGAGGGGCCTGTGGTGGTGGATGAGGGGCAATGGTTTGAAACTGAAGCAGGGGAAGTTTACGTTGGACATCAGAAGGAAGTTCTTCACAATGAGGGTTGTGAGATAGTAGAACAGGTTGCTCAGAGCTGTGCTTGAGGCCCCATCCCTGGAGATATTCAAGATCAAGGTTTCTATGATTCTATGATCAGACTGGATGTGGCCTGCTGTAGTTGCAGGGCAGAGGAGGGGTGTTGGACAAGATGAGCTTTGAGGGTCCCTTCCAGCCTTACCATTCTATGATTCTATGATCAGACTGGATGTGGCCTGCTGTAGTTGCAGGGCAGAGGAGGGGTGTTGGACAAGATGAGCTTTGAGGGTCCCTTCCAGCCTGATCTGAAATGCAGCCTCACTGGGAGCCAGTTCAGCTGGTAAAGACATTTACTAAGAAAAACTACTCCAAATTGGTGTTTTCTGCTGATTTCCCTCTTTCTGTTGTCCCTTCTATAGATACTGTATGTGTAGCATTCGATGAGGCATGCTGGGTACAATATACTATGCAAATGTGTACAGTGTTGCATGCTTTGCTCTCCCTCTGCTTTTAGTGGCTTTCCAAGGATTAAAAAAAAAAAAACCAACAAAAACAAAACCACAAAAAAAAAACCAACCCAAAAAACCAAACCAACAAACTTAAAAACACAAGAAAATTGTTGTTATTTTTGTGATCAGAATCATTTAAAAGAGAGAAAAAAAATATGCAGCCTGCATGCAGATAATAGCCTCATTTCTATGGTTTTATGGAATTTAGATGTACAAAACCCAACTGTATTCTGAGGACTTTTCTACAATAAATGAAAAAGAAAAGAGGAAAAAAACAACAAAAAAAGAAACCACAACAAAACAACAATCCTGTAAAAGCCTTTGGAGTCTCTTGGTCTTCTGTGCTCTGCGCTGAGGAAAAAGCGTTCAGAGCTTTGGGGTGGTTTTAATAAGTAGCTGATGGTTGGGCCCAGAGAGTGGTGGGGAATGGAGTTCAGGCCAGTTAGTGGCTGGTCACCAGTGGTGTCCCCCAGGGCTCAGTTCTCTTTGATGTCTTTATCAGTGACCTGGAAAGGGAATTGATTGCACCCTCAGTGAGGTTGCTGGTGGCACTCTGTGATGGTTTGGGAGTTACCTCAAAGGAGTTACCCTCCAGCTCCAGATGGCTGCAGCAGCTCTCCTATGAGGACAGGCTGAGAGAGTTGGGGCTCTGCAGCCTGCAGAAGAGAAGGCTTCCAGGAGACCTTAGAGTAGCCTTCCAGTATCTGAAGGGGGCTACAGGAAGGCTGGGGAGGGACTATTGACAAGGTCTTGTAATGCCAGGACAAGGGGCAATGGGTTTGAACTGGCAGAGGGCAGATTTAGACTGGATGTTAGGAGGAAGTTGTTTACAGTGAGGGTGGTGAGACACTGGCACAGGTTGCCCAGGGAGGTTGTGGCTGCTCGAGGGTGGTGAGACACTGGCACAGGTTGCCCAGGGAGGTTGTGGCTGCTCCCTCCCTGGAGGTGTTGAAGGCCAGGTTGGAGGAGGCCTTGAGTGAGCTGTGCTAGTGGGAGGTGTCCCTGCCTATGGGAAGGGGTTGGAACTGGATGATCCTTGAGGTCCCTTCCAACCTTACCATTCTATGATTCTATGATACCTGTCCCACTCCCCCAGCAAAATCACCCAGACTAGACTCAGCCAGCTGGAAGTTAAGGATTTAAGCTATATTTACAGCTTAGCACAATTTACAAGCACAATATACAAGTTAAAAATAATACAGAAACACAAAATGCCTCCAAAGCAATCAGATTGCCAGGAGGCTCCTGACTTAAACCTCCTCCCCTCTTTCCCTCCCTTCAGAAATAACCAGATCAAATTCCCTCTATTTCACAGGATAAGTCTGGAGAGATCTGTGGTGAGATGTCATCTTTTTTTTTTTTTTTTGACAAGAAGGTTAGAGGAAATACAGGGTTAGGTTGGATTAGAGTTAAGGCAGATGCAACCACAGACCACCAGAGGAAAAAACAGAACAACTGAGAATTTAGGTTGGATTAGAGTTAAGGCAGATGCAACCACAGACCACCAGAGACAAAAAAAACCCCAACTGATAAGTGTGTGAGAAGTGACTTGTCTATATTTTGACTGCTTGTATTTCTCAGCAGAAGGAGTGATACAGGTTACTGTTGTTTTTTTTCCCTGTCTTCTCACAGCTAAGGATTTAATTTCTCTCAGTACAATACTCCAATTAGCCTCAAACCAGCACACACTAACTAAGGTGGCAGTCTTGATCTGCTGGAGGGTAGGAATGCTCTGCACAGGGACTTACCCAGGCTGGATCAATGGGATGAAGGCAATGGGAAGAGGTTCAATGAGGCCCAGTGCTGGGTCTTGCACTTGGGTCACAACAACTGTGTGAAGGCTCCAGGCTTGGGGCACAATGGCTGGAAACTGCCCAGCAGAAAAGGACCTGGGGGTGTTGGTCCACAGCCAGCTGAAGATGAGCCAGAGTCTGCTCAGATGGCCAAGAAGGCCAACACCATCCTGACCTGCACCAGCAACAATGGGGCCAGAAGGGTTAGAGAAGTGACAGGGCTCCTGTACTGGGCACTGCCGAGGCCACACCTCAAACCCTGGGTTCAGTTTTGGGCTCCTCACTCCAAGAAGGACATTGAGGGGCTGGAGTGGGTCCAGACGGGGGTAACAAAGGTGATGAAGGGTCTGGAAAACAGGGCTGGTGAGGAGCAGGTGCTTAGTCTGGAGAAGAGGAGGCTGAGGGGAGACCTCATTGCTCTCTACAGCTCCCTGAAAGGAGGCTGGAGCCAGGTGGGGGTTAGTCTCTTCTCCCAAGGAGCAAGTACCAGGACAAAAGGAAATGCCCTCAAGCAGCAGGAGCTGAGGTTGAGGTTGGCCATGAGGAACAATTTCTTCCCCTTGAGGATTGTCAAGGCCTGACCCAGGCTGCTCAAGGCAGTGGTGGAGTCCCCATCTCTGGGGGTGTTTCAAAGCTGTGCAGTGGTGGTGCTCAGCACCATGGTTTAGTGGTGCCCTGGCAGTGCTGAGCTAATAGTTGGACTGGATGATCTTTGAGGTCTCTTCTAGCCTAAATGGTTCTACAATTCTAGGATTTACTGTTTGTGGACAGCTTTTGGCAGCAGCTTCATGTGTTAGCATTTTCAGTCAAAGAAGGAGATTCATCTGGGCTGGGAAATGAAGTTGATTTTTTTTAACCCTAGTTGCAGCTTAGAAACACTGAAACACATCTAATGCCTCCCTGGCTCTGCTGAGAAGCAAAGTGCACCCAGCCAACTGCTCAGCTGAAGGAGCCTCAGGAACCCTTTGGAACTGGTCCTTGGTAGGATCTTGTGTGCATTTCACATGGGATTCCTAGAAAAGAACAAGGATCAGAATGAGGCAGGTGTTTAGGACTGAATGAACAATTAACCTATAGTATCTCAAATGCAAGAAAGCACTGATAGATTCTCCCTCCAGCAAGAGTTCCATGTTAGCTCTTCCAAATCACAGAACCCTGCAAATGCTTGGGTTGGAGAAGCCCTCTAAGATAATTGAGTCCAACCTCCAACCCAACACCACCATGGCCACTAAACCCTGTCCCGAAGTGCCATGTCCACATGGTTCCTGAACACCTCCAGGCATGGTGACTCCACCCTGGGCAGCCTGTTCCAGTGCCTGACTACTCTTGCAGCAAAGAAATTGTTCCTCATCTCCAGCCTAACCCTCCCCGGTCCGATTTCAATCACCTCTTGTCCTGTCACAACAGGAATGTTTGTGCCCAGTTTTCTGACCGGCTCCTTTAAGGTGTGAAAGGCCACCAGAAGGTCTCCCCGCAGACCGAACCCCCCAGCCCTGTGCCAAAGGAACCGGAGGGTCGGGGCGGAGCTGCGTAATGGCGGCCAGCGCCGCCCTGACGTCACAGCGCCGCGCCCGCCCCCTCTCGCTCCGTCCCTACGGTGGCCGCGCAGGGCGCTGCTCGCGGCGCGGTTTCTCCTTCGCTCTGCGCCCGGCGCTGAGGCGAGAGGAGTAGGGTGGCGGCAGCGGCGGCGATGTCCCAGCTTGAACAGGCCTGGCGAGGCCCTAGCCCGCCTTTTCACCGGCGAAGCGGGCGCTGGGCCAGGCCCTGAAGCCGCCCGCCGCCCCGGAAAGACTGGATAACCCCCCGAGGGAGCCGGCGAGGCCCGGAGCTGCCCCGGCTGAGGATGGGGATCCTCTTCACCAGGATATGGAGGCTATTCAACCATCAGGGTGAGGGAACGGAGCTGGAGGAGAGGGAGGTGGCCTGGGGACGCGGTGGCGGGACGCGCAGGTGCCGGGCCGGGCCTGAGGGCGAGCTCCGGCCGGGCGAGGCGGCGGCGGCGGCGGCGGTTCCTCGGCCCTTGAGGGGCGGCCGGAGCGGGTCAGCTGGGTGCTCGCTCTGCTAAGCCAGCCCAGCTTTGCCCACCGAGGCTAAAAGGCGATGTGGCCTCGGTGCCTCAGCCCTGCCCAGAGTTGAGGGGTGGCCGCAGAGGACAAGCCGCCACCAGAAAAGTTGGGGGACTTTAACCCTTTCTTTGCTCCTCGTCTGAGTCGCGGGCGAGCTCCTCTGCCCGAAGGTGGCTGTTAGGTTGTTAAGGTGTGCCGAAAGAATCTGGGCGGCTCGGCGTTGTGACGTGTGGTTGTCATCTCGTCATCGGCAGAGCGTGCTTTATTCGTGGCATTAAACGATAAACCTTCCGTATCTGACGAATTTGCTCATTCGTGGAGTAAAGGTTAGAAGAAGTTCCTTCGGGTTCGTGACGCCTGCCTCCTGCCAGCAGCGAGGTTCTAGTGGGAGCTGTAACTGTATACTCCACACGCTGACGCCCTTACCCCGTGTTTCTAAGGTCTTTCACAGGTGATTTGCAGTGAGCTTAAATAGGCTCCCCCACGCCTGTTGAATGTCCCGGTTATGTGCCCAGTCAACGCTCGGTGCAAATCCAACAACACATTTTTGTCTTGTAGCCTCCAGCCCCACCTTCAGATCTTCTGTCCCAGCTGCTTTCCTAACCTCTCTACTATGCTGGCAACACCACACCAGAAACAAAAAGTCCCTAAGTTATGGTGGGGGTCAGGTAAGCAGATATTTTGACAATATTGTGCAGTTCTGCAAAGTTCTTGAGACTGGAGTTTGTGTCTGATGATCTATCAGACAGCTCTGCACGACCACACAATATTGGTAAAATCTAAACCAAGACAAACCCCACTTACCTGGCCCCTCTCCCTTCCCTCTCTCCTCTGTGATCAATCGATGCCAGGGTACTTTGCTGGCAGGAGGAATTGATCTCTGGTTGTCTGAAGCTTGGGCAGACTAATAATGGCTTTTTGTTGCTCTTGAGGACCACTGGGGAGGGGGTGGAAGAAAGCCCCTTCTCATAGAGCTTTTACTTGGATGAATAGTGCTGTTGAAGGCAGGCTTATTTGTGCAGGGGAGAGTTGTGTGCCATTAGTGAGAGCAGGCAGCTCTCACTTGTCCTGGAAATCATAAATTGGTGTGGGCTTGGCACCAGCAGCTGTAGAATTTGCATTCCATCTTGTGCTGTAAAGGACAGAAGGTGCCAAACAAACAATCGTTGATTCTGGCGTTGAGCTCCCAAATGTGTTCACATATGTGCCAGAGGAGTTTTGTGTAGGACTCCTTGGTTCACCTAACACTAAAATGGATGGCAACTAAAATATTTGTGGGCAAAAATCTGTTCTCCAGATTACAAATCTGCCAAAGGGAAAAGAGGATGCAGAGGGAGGCAGGTGGATCACCCTGCTCATGGCAGCACTGCTCGGGGGTTTACAGGTTGCATCAGGTTGGAAGGGACCCTCAAAGCCCATCTTGGCCAACCCCTCTGCAGTCAGCAGGGCATCTCCAGCTGGAGCAGGCTGCCCTGGGCCACATCAAGTCTGATCTTGAATGTCTCCAGGGACAGGATCTTAAGCACATACCTGGGCAGCCTGTTCCAGTGTCTCACCACCCTCACTGTGAAGAACTTCCTCCTAATGTCCAACCTAAACCTGCCCTGCTCGGGTTTCAAACCATTGCTTCTCACCTATCACTGCAGCCTCTTCTAGATAGTCCCTTCCCAGCCTTCCCGAGGGTCCCCTTCAGATATTGAAACACAGCTCTTAAAATCTCTGTAGAGCCTTCTCTCTGGGCTGAACAGCCCCAGTTCTCTCAGCCTCTCCCCACAGGGGAGGTTCTCCAGCCTTCTGATCATCTTTGTGGCCTCTTCTGGACCTGCTCCAGCAGGTCCATGTCTCCCTTGTGTATTTAACAGCTGTTTGCAAAGAGATTAAAATGTTGCAGGATGTAACTAAAGGACAGCCCTGGAAGTGAACTTTCCAGGTGTCTTCTGGAGAGCTGCTGAAGTTGGGGAGACAGAGACCACATCCTGCTTCCAGTTTGCATGGAAGCTTAGGGAAGGATTTCAGCTTGAGACTGAAAAAAATCCTCCTGTAGCCTCTCAGAACTTGCTCCAGCAGATGAGCAGATGGGGACAAATTTACAATCACTGGCCTGCTGTGGAGACTACAGGGGGTTTTGCACCTCTGCAGGCAAACAGGCTTTTTAGGTATGGCCTGTGAAATGTGGCAGCTGAAGTTTGGTGCAGTGTTTGCTTAGGAAATCACTCTGAAAGTGCAATGTTAACCTTGTTGTTATCACGATGGCAAAGTTAACTCTGTGGCTTACTGGTGATCTTTTTCATTTCAGAGCACAAAGTAATCATTGTTGGTCTGGACAATGCAGGCAAAACCACCATTCTGTATCAATTGTAAGTATGGACTGCAGCTGCACCTCGTGCACTTTGAGGTGTGTGTTGTATATATCTTGCTCTGAAGGGGTTTTTTTGCTGCTTTTCCTTGGGTGTTTTGGTTTTTGCTTGGAGAGCCTTGTGCTGGAGGTGACAGCAGAGCAGAGGTAGCAGCGGGTCAAAGGATGTGTTTGGAGAGAGCTCTGCTTTGCGTGGTGGATGGGTAGGGTTTTGTTCAGAGCTTGTGTTTATCAGGTTACTGCATCTCTACTGCTCAAATAATAGAATCATAGCATGCTTTAGGTTGGAAGGGACCTTAAAGCTCTTCGAGTCCAACACCCCTGCATTCAGCATCTGCAACTAGAGCAGGTTGCTCAGAGCCCCAGACAACCTCACCTGCAGTGGTGCCAGATGTGAGACACTTACTGCCTCTCTGTGCAACCTGGGACAGCATCTCACCAACTGCAGTGCCAAAAATCCTTCCTTCCCTCCAGTCTGAATCTCCCTATTTTAGTTCAAACCATCACCTCTTGTCCTGTCACAACAGAGCCTGAGGAAAAGTTTGTCTCCAGCTTTCTGATCAGCCCCTTCAAGCACTGCAAGGCCAACAAAAGGTCTCCCTGGAGCCTTCCCTTCTCCAGGCTGATCAAGCTCAACTCTCTCAGCCTTGCCTCACAGCAGAGTCCTGCCAGCATTGCTGTGGCCTCCTTTGGCCCTGCTCCAGCAGATCCCTGTCTGTGCTGTGCTGAGCTCTCCAGAACTGGCCCCAGCACTGGAGGTGAGGTGTCATCAGAGCACAGCAAAGGGGCTGCTCTGCCCATGCTGCTGAGGATCAGCCCAGGACACAGCTGGGGCTGTGCTGATAGCACTGTGTGCCAGCTCATGTCCACCTTTGCACCCTCAAGCACCCCCAGGTTGTTCTTCACAGGGCAGTTTTCCATCCTGGCTTGATGTAGCACTTGGTGCCATGGTCTAGTCTTGAGGTCTGTGGTAACGGGTTGGACTTGATGATCTTTGAGGTCTCTTCCAACCTTGGTGATACTGTGATGCTGGGGGAGTTGCCCCAGCCCAGTTGCAGGACCTTCCCTTGGCATTGCTGACCCCGATGAGGTTGACACAGATGCACTTCTGCAGCTTGCCACACCTGCCTTTGGTGTCACCGTGCAGGCTTTTGCCAGCTCCTTCAGAGTCTAGCCACAGGACAGCGCCACAGCATGGAAAGACCAAACCGTTGTGTGAGCAGCAGAGCAGTGAAGCCTCCCTTCTCCCTACTGCAACTTCTTGTGTCCCAGGGTGTGCTTTCATGTTGCTTGTGGTGGAGGATGAAAGAGGAAGGCTGGCTGAACTCAGGGCAGCGTAGCAGTGTGGCTGGTGGCAGTCCATGGTGTTGTGCAGCTTCTGCCTCTCGTGGTGGCAGTGGCTTGCGTTTGCCTTGGCTTAGCCCTGCTGCTGGTTCACATGAAGCTTTGTGTTTGCTTCGTATCATAGAATCACAGAATGGTAAGGTTGGAAGGGACCTCAAGGATCATCCAGTTCCAACCCCCTGCCATAGGCAGGGACACCTCCCACTAGCACAGCTCACTCAAGGCCTCATCCAATCTGGCCTTGAACACCTCCAGGGAGGGAGCAGCCACAGCCTCCCTGGGCAACCTGTGCCAGTGTCTCACCACCCTCACTGCAAACAACTTCCTCCTAACATCCAGTTTCAATTTCTCCTCTGCCAGTTCAAACCCATTGCCCCTTGTCCTGGCATTACAAGACCTTGTCAATAGTCCCTCCCCAGCCTTCTTGGAGACCCCTTCAGATACTGGAAGGCTACTCTAAGGTCTCCTGGAAGCCTTCTCTTCTCCAGCCTGCAGAGCCCCAACTCTCTCAGCCTGTCCTCACAACAGAGCTGCTGCAGCCCTCTCAGCATCTTGGTGGCCTTCCTCTGGGCTGGCTCCAACGCTTCCATGTCCTTCCTGTGCTGAGGGCTCCAGAACTGCACACAGGACTCCAGGTGGGGTCTGACAAGAGCAGAGTAAAGGGGCAGAATCCCTTCCCTTGCCCTGCTGCCCACACTGCTCTTGATGCAGCCTAGGACTCGGTTGCTGTCTGGGCTGCATGTGCACACTGCAGGCTCATGTTGAGCTTTTCATCAACCCAGACCCCAAGGTCCTTTTCCTCAGGGCTGCTCTCAGCCATTCACCACCCAACCTGTATCTATGCTTGGGATGGTGCCTACCCAGGTGCAGGACCTTACACTATCGCTGCTCCTCAGCTGTGTTTTGATAAAAGGGTACAAAACTGTCCCTGGGCTTGCAAGCTTAGAGGTGGGACAAGCAGCTCAAGGTCTCTTTGTAACAGGAGCAGGTTTGTGGTTTCTTGTGTGAGGCAGTCTGGTGTTAGGGAGCGTTCCTGAGTTGATAGCAGAAATCATTCCAGTTCAGTGATGTGGCCACACTGGTCCAGTCCTGTGCTCCAGGTATGCTCTCCTAAAATGTTTGGGTTTGGTCAAGTCGTGGCCTGCTTCTGCCTCTCTGAAACACGAAACTCATGCAGCATTTCCAGCAGGCTCAGTGGGGAAGATAAAGAGATGAGGGTGGTGGTTGGTAGTTAGAGCAGGAGTAAGAGGTTTTGAAAACCGTAAACAGGAGGAAGAATATCTTTTTACAACTGCTCCTTGCTGCAGCTGAGGGCTTTCCATGGTGCATTTTAATGCTGCCTGTGTCTTTCCACTTCCTCCACAAGTGTCTCATGATTCTTCTCCTTTCTGCAGTCTCAATGTTTTCCTTTCCCTTTTGTACAGTGGATCTCTCTGTCTCCTTTTCCTTTATACTCTTTTTTAGCTCCACAGGACTTCCCCTTCTCTCTTCTTGTATTCCAACTCTGAGTACTGTCCTCTGTTCCTCCTCCTTTAACCCTACCTCCATCCGTGCACCTGCCATTTTTCCTCTTACTATTTCCTCATGGCAGCAGTGTCCTGAGCAAGAATTAACATCTTCAACTCACAGAGCATGTGCCTAAAAGTATCGTTTGTATTTTTCTCATTCACCTTTCCTGGCATCTATTTTCCTGCATTGTTGAAAGCCTGACCCAATTTTAATAACGGAAAACTGAAAAGCAGTATCATAGAATGGTTTGGGTTGGAAGGGACCTTAAAGATAATCCAATTCCAACTCCCTGCCATGGGCAGGGACACCTTCCAGTAGGCCAGGTTTGCTCAAGCCCTCATCCAGCCTGGTTTTGAACACTTACAACCATGGAGCCTCCACAGCTTCTCTGGGCAACCTCTTCTGGTGCCTCACCATCCTCATGGGGAAAAAAATTCTTTCTAATGTCTCATCTAAATCCAGCTCCTTGCAGTTCTCCCAAGAGATGAGCAGAGATCCCTAGCAGCTGACACTGGTTGGTGCCCTGGCCATTGCTTTGATGTCATGAAGGGTCACAACAGACAGTGAGGTGGTGATTCTTCTAACAGATCATGGCAGCTCCACACACACTTTGTTTCTGATGCTTCTTGTACTCAGATCTTTTTTTCCTCCCCTCAGGTAGCAGTAGAATTTTGTGCTAAAATGTCTGAAAATGCCATTAAGCTTCATGCTACACTTCAGTGAGGAGGAGGGAAAAATCCACCTATGCTATTGCAAACTGAGATGCCAGCAGCTTGAATATGAAAGGCTCCAGGTCTGGTCAAGGAAAGGAGCATTCATAGTGTGCTTCGGGTTGGAAGGGACTCTCAAAGGTCATCTTGTCCAACCCCCCTGCAGTCAGCAGGGACACCTTCAACTAGGGCAGGTTTCTCAGGACCACATTGTCCTTGAATGTTTCCAGGGATGAGCTCTCAACCACATCCCTGGGCAACCTGTTCCACTGTTTTACCCTCATAGATCTCTTCCAAGTATTAAAATAATAATATTTAAACCTCTTTTTTTTTTTTTTTTCCTTTTAATATGAAATCAGTCACAGGCAGCTTTTAATTGTTACCCTGAATTTGATTTTATGGTTGGTCCTTTTCATCCTTCCCTTTATTTTCCTCTATATAGTTGGCTTTACATGTGTGTGGTGAGAAGGTTTCTTGTTATATGCTGCTAAGACACTGGATAATTAGATTCCTTCTCCTTTATCTCTTCTATTCTCTCAAGAAATATTCCAGCACAGTTACAAGTCTCAAATTGCTGTCACTGTAACTAAAAACTCTGCTGAAACCTCAGAAAATGTTCATGTTAAATGAAAAGACAGATCAAGATGAGAAGAAAAAACAATAATAACATTCTCTGAAAATGGTTGATCACAGACTTGTCAGGGCTGGAATTCTATGATTCTATGGAAGGGACCTCAAGGATCATCCAGTTCCAACCTCCCTGCCATGGACAGGGACACCTCACACTAGATCAGGTTGTGCAGAACCTCATCCAGCCTGGCCTTAAAGACCTCCAGGGATGAGGCTTCCACCACCCTGGCAACCTGTTCCAATCTCTCACCACCCTCATGGTGAAGAACTTCTTCCTAACATCCAGTCTGAATCTACTCACTTCTAGTTCTGCTCCATTCATAGAATCATTGAATGGGAAGGTTGGAAGGGACCTCAAGGATCATCCAGTTCCAACTCCCTGCCGTAGGCAGGGACACCTCCCACTAGAACAGGTCACTCAAGGCCTCATCCAGCCTGGCCTTGAACACCTCCAGGGAGGGAGCAACCACAACCTCCCTGGGCAACCTCTGCCAGTGTCTCACCACCCTCACTGTAAAGAACTTCCTCCTAACATCCAGTCTAAATCTCCCCTCTGCCAGTTCAAACCCATTGCCCCTTGTCCTGTCATTACAAGACCTTGTCAATAGTCCCTCCTCAGCCTTCCTGTAGGCCCCCCTCAGATACTGGAAGGCTACTCTAAGGTCTCCTGGAAGCCTTCTCTTCTCCAGACTGCAGAGCCCCAACTTTCTCAGCCTGTCCTCATAGCAGAGCTGCTGCAGCCCTCTGAACATCTTTGTGGCCTCCTCTGGACCTGCACCAACATTTCCATGTCCTTCCTGTGCTGAGGGCTCCAGAACTGCACACAGGACTCCAGATGTCCCTGCTGAGTGCATGAGGGTTGGATTAGATGAACTTGAAAGGTCCTTTCCCACCCAACCCATTCTCTGATTTGTCTCCAAAATGTAGTGTTGGGCAGAGAAGGAAGTTTAGACATGAAGTATCTGAATTGTGATGAAATTGTGCTGTTATTGGCCTGTACTGGAAGCATGGGTAGATGTAGTACATTTGGTGCAGTTGGACTGGGAGTTGTTGTTCTGCAGCCTTGGAAATCTTGTGGTTTAACCACAGACTTGAAGCAAAACAACTGTTCTGTCTACTGTGTGTGCCAAAATCAGTCTGGAAAGAGAGCAGCTGAGTGCTTCAAACAGCTCCTGAAGGAAACCTCCTCTCAGCTCTCAGCTTTGTGATTTAGTTCATTAGAGTAGAGTTTGGTCCATGAAAGCTCTTTCAGCTCTGTGATTTGGTTTTCACAGAGTCCACAGAGACCTTTTTTATTGCTATTTTTATTTATTTTTGTTGAATAACAGTAAATCATTGTGGTGAGGAGAGACCTCACTGCTCTCTACAAATCCCTGAAAGGAGGTTGGAGTCAGGTGGGGGCTGGTCTCTTTTCCCTAGTGGGGGTCCTAGTTCATGGGAGGTTGAGCATGAGCTGGCAATGTGCACGTGTGACCAGGAGGGCCAGAGCCATTCTGGGATGTATTAGAAGGGCTGTGGTTAGTAGGTCGAGAGAGGTACTCCTGCCCCTCTGCTCTGCCCTGGCGAGGCTGTATCTGGAGTATTGTATTGAGTTCTGGGCCCCTTAGTTCAGGAGGGAAATGGAACTGCTTGAGAGAATCCAGCACAGAGCCACAAAGATGCTGAAGGGAATAGAACAGCTCTGTTATGGGGAGAGCTTGAGGAGCTGGGGCTGTGCTGCTTGGAGGAGACTGAGAGGTGACCTCATCAGTGTTTATAAAGATGTAAAGGTGAGTGTCAGGAGGATGGAACTCTGGTTGGTGATGCCTGATGACAACACAAGGGGCAATGGGTGGAAGCTGAGGCATAGGAAGCTTCATCTAAACATGAGGAGGAATTCTTTCCCTGTGAGGGTGATAGAAGACTGGAACAGGCTACCCAAGGGGGTTGTGGAGTCTCCCTCTCTGGAAATATTCAAAACCTGCCTGGATGTGTTCCTGTGTGATCTGCTCTAGGTGATACTGCTCTGAGCTTTGAGGTCCCTTCCAGCCTCTGACATTCTTTCATTTTGTGATCTGGTGACAGAATGAGAGGAAATGGCCTGAAATTGCACCAGAGGAGGTTTAGGTTGGACACAAGGAACAATTCCTTTGCCGCAAGAGCGGTCAGGCATTTGAACAGGCTGCCCAGGGAGCTGGCGGAGTCCCCATGCCTGGAGGTGTTGAAGAAACCTGTGTGGCTGTGGCACCTGGGGACATGGTGTAGTGGCCGTGGTGGCACTGGGTTGCTGGTCGGACTCGGTGGTCTTAGAAGCGTTTTCTAACGCGACCTATTGTGTGCTTGTGCTTGTTTTGGTGCTGTCCTGCTGCTGCAGCTCGATGAATGAGGTGGTGCACACCTCACCCACCATCGGCAGCAACGTGGAGGAGATCGTGGTGAACAACACACGCTTCCTGATGTGGGACATCGGCGGGCAGGAGTCCCTGCGCTCCTCCTGGAACACCTACTACACCAACACCGAGGTGAGAGCAAGGCCTGGCGTGGCTGCTGTGTCTCACCACTGCTGGGGAGGCGGTACAGGGCTGAGGGGACAGCAAGGCCTGGTGTGGCTGCTGTGTCTCACCACTGCTGGGGAGGAGGTATAGGGCTGAGGGGACAGCAAGGCCTGGAGTGGCTGCTGTGTCTCACCACTGCTGGGGAGGAGGTATAGGGCTGAGGGGACAGCAAGGCCTGGAGTGGCTGCTGTGTCTCACCACTGCTGGGGAGGAGGTATAGGGCTGAGGGGACAGCAAGGCCTGGAGTGGCTGCTGTGTCTCACCACTGCTGGGGAGGAGGTATAGGGCTGAGGGGACAGCAAGGCCTGGAGTGGCTGCTGTGTCTCACCACTGCTGGGGAGGAGGTATAGGGCTGAGGGGACAGCAAGGCCTGGAGTGGCTGCTGTGTCTCACCACTGCTGGGGAGGAGGTATAGGGCTGAGGGGACAGCAAGGCCTGGAGTGGCTGCTGTGTCTCACCACTGCTGGGGAGGAGGTATAGGGCTGAGGGGACAGCAAGGCCTGGAGTGGCTGCTGTGTCTCACCACTGCTGGGGAGGAGGTATAGGGCTGAGGGGACAGCAAGGCCTGGAGTGGCTGCTGTGTCTCACCACTGCTGGGGAGGAGGTATAGGGCTGAGGGGACAGCAAGGCCTGGAGTGGCTGCTGTGTCTCACCACTGCTGGGGAGGAGGTATAGGGCTGAGGGGACAGCAAGGCCTGGAGTGGCTGCTGTGTCTCACCACTGCTGGGGAGGAGGTATAGGGCTGAGGGGACAGCAAGGCCTGGAGTGGCTGCTGTGTCTCACCACTGCTGGGGAGGCGGTACAGGGCTGAGGGGACAGCAAGGCCTGGTGTGGCTGTTGTGTGCCACCACTGCTGGGGAGAGTGTTACAGGATGCCCCCCCAAGATCTGCACCAGGAGCACTTTCAGAGGGCTCTTCTAACTGATCCGAGTGTTACCTACTCAAAGTCAGTCCTCTTCTGATTTTTTGAGGTCTCCTCAGCAAGCTCACCCTTATATCTCTTCCCTAAGATGCATAATAGAATGTCTCTGTTAAACCAAACTTGTTTGTAAGGATTCTGTGTCCACTTTTGGGGCTGGATTCCAGTCTGTCTGGGTATTGTGCTTACAGGTCCCCTTTTGTGGACCCTGACTGCTCTTACCTCTGCAGCAGGTCCTGACCCCTTAGGAGTAAGACTTAAAGCACAACATTATTCCTCCAGTGTTTAGTTCAGTCTTGCAAGGTCTTGGTGGGGATCTTCCTTAAGCACTTTCAAGAATTTCAAGAACTCCTTTAGTTGTTTTAAGTTGCAGAGCCTGAACATGATTAAAACAATGATTTGAGTCAAGGTTTCCTATGGCTGATCAAATATGGTTTTAAGAAAATCATGGTTATGGTTTAAAAAGAGTTATTTTCTGTAGTAATTAAGTTTATTCTCCTGTGCTCCCTGTATGATGCTGTGATGTGTGTCTGTCTGTATGCTTCTGAAGTACAGAGCTTGTGGGCTTTTTAAATCCCTTTAAAATGTGTTTTTGCCTGTCAGTACAAGTAGAAAACTGATACCATTTACCTTTCCAAGGCTACAGCAAAGTATTTGAGGCATCCTTGTGCTCCCTCAGACTGCAGCTCTGGGATTACAGAGAAACATTTCCTTTCAGTGTGAAGTTCTCACTTGAAAATGGAAAATGAGAAACCAAAAGATGTGTCAGAGCTCCCTTTGTGTGCAAACCACAGCACAAGCTGCAAACCAACAGCTCCTGTTGGGTAATCACACTCTGGCTGGGACAAGTGACCCAGCAATGCTGGCTTAGTGGTTGGACTTGATGATCTTAAAGATCTCTCCCAACCAAAACAATTCTATCATTCCATGATATCTGATAATCCAGTCTGGATAATGTGATGGGAGCAGTGATCTGTTGTGCTGAGGAATGTGTGGCCAGGAGAGTTTATTCTGACTAACTGCTTCTCACTTCTTCAAGTTCGTGATAGTTGTTGTGGACAGCACAGACAGAGAGAGAATTTCTGTGACTAAAGAAGAGCTCTATAAAATGTTAGCACATGAGGTGAGTAGAACCCCCTCTTTTCTCTGCTTTCTGTGGGTGATACATGTTATGGGAAGCAGACTGTTGTGCTGTTTGTGTATGCCTGCAAGCTGGAGATGGACCGGAAGGGAGCAAAGTCTCTCCAAGGCAAACATTGGCAAGGCAAACACTGGCAAGTCAAACATTGGTCTCCCAGATCATAGTGGATCAGAGCTGTCATGGTCCTGGAGCTGGAAGCTCTGTCTTGTGAAGCTCCAATAAAACTGCAAATTAATTACAAATTACTGAAGAGGATTCCCATAAAAGTAACTTCTCAACTTCTGAGTGCTTCACTGAAAGGGAATCTCAGTGTGGTAAGGGATGGAAGGGACTTCTGGAGGTCATCCACTCTAACCCCTCTGCTAAAGCAGGGCACCCACAGCAGCTTGCCCAGCATCACAATGTCCAGCTGGAGTTGGAAGCTCTGCAGAGAAGGAGACTCCACAACCTCTCTGGGCAGCCTGCTCCAGGACTCCAGCACCCTCACACCAAACAAGTTTCTCCTCTTCAGATGGAACCTCTTGGGTTCCATTTTGTGCCTGTTACCCCTTCTTCTGTCACTGGGGACAACTGAGAAGTGTCTGGCCCCATCCTTTTGTCCCTCACAGGTCCTTTATCTCTTGCTGAGCATTGAGACGATCTCAGGCTGCTCTTCTCCAGGCTTAACAGCTCCAGTCTCTCAGCTTTTCCTCAGAGATTCTCCAGTCCCCTCAGCACTCTCTTGGACTCTCTCCAGTAATTCCCTGTGTCTCTTGACCTGGGGAGCTCAAAACTGGACCCAGTACTCCAGAGGATGATCCTAACGGAAGTTAGGACCTATAAATGGCTTTTGTGGTTTTTAAGCTTCAATCCTTGTTAGCAGCTGGATGAGGTCATTTAACAAAAAAAAAAACCCCAAATCCAAACATAGTTTCCTCCAGCAGTTTAATTACTGGTTTTGGTAGCTCCATGATTGCTGGATGTTTTCTGATTTCATAGTGACACAGACACAGCCTTAGTCATGTGTCTTATAGCACCCAGCTCTGTAAGTGAAGTGAGCTGCCTGTGGCAGTAGTAGCCATGCTGCCATGTGCAGGTGGAAGTGCAAGAGCAGGATGTCATTGGCCAGCTTGGAAAGCCCTTCTTTGAGCCCTTTATCACTAATACTGAGCTGTCTGGGTCTGATTCAGAAATATTACAGCAGTATATGACCAAGAATAACTTACTGGCCTTTACAGGTCCATTCCAACCCAAACCATTCTATGGCTCTGTTACATGACCTGAATACCCCAAAGACTCCCATCCATCCATGCAGAGCAGCACAACCAGAGCCCTGCTGTCTAAACTTGACTCCTGTTGGGACTCAAGTTCAGTGCAAATTGGATCAGTTTGAGATGACACTGAGGACATTGAGCTTCCAAATGGAAGAGCCAATATAAAGATGTGCATTAAACTGATGGCATTATACCCCCAAATCTTACATCTCTGTGCCTTCCAGTACTTGAAAGTGTTTACAGGAGACATGGAGGCATCAGGATGAAATTCTGCCCATGAGAAGCTTGGGAGTCTGTGTTGGCTGAGTTCAGATAGTTTGGAAGGTAAAATGAATGGTGGACTGAAGATAGGTTGAGAGAGTTGGAGTTGTTCAGCTTGAAGAAGAGAAGGCTCCAGAGAGGCTTTAGAGCAGCCCTCCAGTATTTGAAGACAGGCTGAGAGAGTTAGAGTTGTTCAGCTTGAAGAAGAGAAGGCTCCAGAGAGGCCTTAGAGCAGCCCTCCAGTATTTGAAGACAGGCTGAGAGAGTTGGAGTTGTTCAGCTTGAAGAAGAGAAGGCTCCAGAGAGGCCTTAGAGCAGCCCTCCAGTATTTGAAGACAGGCTGAGAGAGTTGGAGTTGTTCAGCTTGAAGAAGAGAAGGCTCCAGAGAGGCCTTAGAGCAGCCCTCCAGTATTTGAAGACAGGCTGAGAGAGTTGGAGTTGTTCAGCTTGAAGAAGAGAAGGCTCCAGAGAGGCCTTAGAGCAGCCCTCCAGTATTTGAAGACAGGCTGAGAGAGTTGGAGTTGTTCAGCTTGAAGAAGAGAATGCTCCAGAGAGGCCTTAGGGCAGCCCTCCAATATTTGAAGAATACAGGAGAGCTGAGGAGGGACTTTTGAGAAAGGCATGGAGTGACAGGATGGGGAGTGATGGCTTCAAACTAGTAGAAACTGGATTTAGATCAGACAAGAGGAAGAAATTCTTCCCCATGAGGGTGGTGAGGCACTGGAACAGGTTGCCCAGAGAAGTTGTGGAAACTTCAAGCCTGGAAGTGTTCAGAGCCAGACTGGATGAGGCCTTGGGCAACTTGGTCTAGTGGAAGGTGTCTCTGCTAACAGCAGTGGGGTTGGAACTAGATAATCTTTAAGGTCCCTTCCAACCCAACCCATTCTGTGATTCCATATTTAAACTAGGGGCACTCTTTACTAGACCTCAGGAAGGGCAAAGACACCTTAAGTATATAAGGGTGCTTATAGTAACCTAAAACACTTGAAAAACAGGAATTGCTTTGCCTCCTGCTTTGAATTTCTCTTTTTTTGGTTTCACATTGTGTCTAACAAACCCTAGTCAGGTAGGTCTGACTTTCTTGCTTGTGGGGGAGCATTAAATATGCATGGGGAAGAAACTGTTGCTATTAAGGCTGCTGCTGTCAGAATGTCAGAGCTGAACTCTGCAGTCTGTTGCAATCTCTAAGCAAGATCTTCATCTAAGCTAAAGGAAGATGCAGAAGTTGTTGACAAACTGAATTTGAAACAAGGGAAGTCTGGAACTCCCAGCAGCATGAATGCCCTGGCTCCTTGGTGGCAGCCTCTTTGCTGTGCTCTCAGAGCCCTCATCTCACAGTAAATGTCCCCCATTGTTTTCCAGCAGGATGTTTTCAGTCTATTCTGCTAACTCCAGATACTGTGATGATTGAAGAGAACAACAATACACATGAGCTGACCTGAAAGTCAAATATTTACTTAGTATAGTTTTGTTTTGATTCGTTTTCCCCTTGCAGTCCTTGAGGGGTTTTTCTTTCTCCTGAACTAGTCAATTGAATTTTTGTGAAGGCAAAATGGAATTGCCCAAGCCACTTCCAACTATTTTTCTGGACTAGGAGGTTGTTTGTGAATTCTTTTTAATGCTTGTAAAAATTAGTGTGCCTGATAGGCACTGAAGTGACTGACTTCTCTTGGCCTTCTGCCTCTTATTGTCAGAGGGACAGATTTTCAGTACTAAGTGCTTGTACTAGTGTCATTCTAAGTAGCTGGAGATGAAATAAGCTTGCCCACAGTGCTGCTAAATGACAGAATCACCAAGTGGTAAGGCTTGGAAGTGATCTCTGGAGACCATCCACTCCAACCCCTCTGCTAAAGGAGGGACACCCACAGCAGGTTGCCCAGCAGCACAATGCTCAGCTGGGGTTGGAAACTCTCCAGACAAGGAGACTCCACAACCTCTCTGGGCAGCCTGCTCCAGGCCTCCAGCACCCTCACACCAAACAAATTTCTCCTCATCTTCAGGTGGAACCTCGTGGCTTCCAGTTTGTGCTCACTGCCCCTTGTCCTGTCACTGGGTGCCACCAACAAAGGTCTGGCCCCAGCCTCTTGCTCCACAAAGGTCCTTTAGCTCTTGCTGAGCATTGAGAAGATTCCTTCTCAATCTGCTCTTCTGCAGGCTCCACAGCCCCAGGACTCTCAGCCTTTCCTCCTCACCAAGATGCTCCAGGTCCCTCAGTATCTTTGCAGCTTCTGCTGGACTCCCTCCAGTAGTTCCCTGTCCCTGTTGAGATGGGGAACCCAAAATACTCCATGTTGTGGCCTGACCACGGCAGAGTAGAGAGGGAGGAAAACTCTTTTGACCTGCTGGCCATGCTCTTCTGAGTGCACCCCAGGAGCCCATTGGCCTTTTTGGCCACGAGGGCACATTCCTGGCTCATGGATAACTTGCTGTTCTTCAGCACTGTGCTTGTTCCTGTAGACATCCCTGCTTTGATTCTAAAGCAGTGCAAGTGCTAATTTTCCACACGTTCCGTGTTTCCTCCAAATAAAATACTGCTGCAGCTTGCTTTTTTGCTGTCAGTTGCACTCCCAATGCTTGGGAAGGGGATGGGATTTCCCTCTCAGAGGGCTTCTGTGTAGGGAGAGCCTGCTTCTGGCTCTGGTGAGCCACAAGGCTGCTTCACAGGCAGGCTTGGTGAGGTCTCAGCAGGGCTTAAAGAGCTTTGGTGGGGTCTCTCACTCCTGCTGCACTCTGGTGCTCAGCTCCATCAATCACAACAGTGTGGTGTGGAGATAAAAGCCAGGCTCAGGAGAACACCAGGCTTGGTTTAGATACAGAGGAGCCTGCAAGGTCAGGGTTAAACAGGGTGCAAGGTACCTCTGATGCCCAGGGAGCACAAAAATCCTCTCCATGGCTTTGCAGAGCATCCTAGGCAAAGATTGGGCCTTTGTTCTGCAGGATCAAAGGGTTCTCTGAAGGTAGACAGCAGTCAGCCTGCAGCATTGCATAGTTCAGGCTTTGTTTCTGCTGGGACTTGAGGTTCTCCACTTTGTTAATTGCATTTTTACCTCTGAAGGATGATTTGTAATCACTTGGCATTTTTCCCCCTCCCTTTCTTTCTCCCCAGGACTTAAAAAAAGCAGGTTTGCTGATCTTTGCTAACAAGCAAGATGTCAAAGAGTGTATGACAGTAGCTGAAATCTCTCAGTTCCTGAAGTTGACTTCAATTAAGGATCACCAGTGGCACATTCAGGCATGCTGTGCTCTAACTGGAGAGGGGTAAGAGTTATTCCTGTCTGCAGAGGGGGATTTGGTGTCTCTGTTGTGGTTTTTAAACACAAATCTCTACCCTGGCAATAGCAATCTTACACTTCAAGATTTTTGATCTCAGAAGATGTTGATTTAGGATCAGTCATGATCTAAAATCCAACTTTTTGGCCTCAGAAGATGCTGACTTAGGATCAGTGATGATCTAAAACCTAACTTTCACATCAAATCCACAGCCTCACCTTACAGTGACAAAACTTGATATGATATGGGCCTCAAGAGAGTGGGGTTGGAATGACCTAAAAGCTCTTCTGGTTTATTAAGAATAATTATAATTCATTTTATAGCTTCAAGTGCTGGCATCTGAAGTCTCCCACTTGCAGATTTTATAATGAGATCTAGGAATTGGTGAGCTCAGAGTAAGCTGTTCCTGGAAATGATTTCTTCAGTCAGAATTGGAGTTCTTAAGAAGAATTTACATTGATACCATGGAACAAAGACCTTTTAAAACCTAATACAGACCTTAGAGCAGCCTTCCAGTATCTGAAGTGGCCAAATACAGACCTTAGAGCAACCTTCCAGTATCTGAAGGGGCCTAATACAGACCTTAGAGTAACATTCCAGTATCTGAAGTGGCCTAATACAGACCTTAGAGCAACATTCCAGTATCTGAAGGGGCCTAATACAGACCTTAGAGCAGCCTTCCAGTATCTGAAGGGGCCTAATACAGACCTTAGAGCAACCTTCCAGTATCTGAAGGGGCCTAATACAGACCTTAGAGCAACCTTCCAGTATCTGAAGGGGCCTAATACAGACCTTAGAGCAGCCTTCCAGTATCTGAAGGGGCCTAATACAGACCTTAGAGCAACATTCCAGTATCTGAAGGGGCCTAATACAGACCTCAGAGCAGCCTTCCAGTGTCTGAAGGGGCCTAATACAGACCTCAGAGCAACATTCCAGTATCTGAAGGGGCCTAATACAGACCTTAGAGCAACATTCCAGTATCTGAAGGGGCCTAATACAGACCTTAGAGCAACATTCCAGTATCTGAAGGGGCCTAATACAGACCTTAGAGCAACATTCCAGTATCTGAAGGGGCCTAATACAGACCTTAGAGCAGCCTTCCAGTATCTGAAGGGGCCTACAGGAAAGCTGGGCAGGGACTTTTGACAAGGGCTTGTGATAGAATGTGGGACAGTGGATTTGAGCTGGGACAGGGGAGATTTAGAGTGGAGATTAGGAAGAAATTCTTTCCAGTGTCTCACCACACTCACTGGAACAGGGAGGTTGTGGATGTACCCTCTCTGGAGGCATTCAAGGCCAGGTTGAGTGAGACCCTGAGCAAGCTGGGCTCGTGGGAGGTGTCCCTGCCCATAGCAGGCTGGTTGGAACTGGAGGATCTTCGAGGTCCCTTCCAACCCAAACCATTCTGAGAATTATCTTTGAATGAATTGTCCTGAGCAGTGCACAAGAGTTTCCTGAGAAACTCTTCTCTTTTTGTTCACAGGCTGTGCCAAGGACTCGAATGGATGATGTCAAGGCTTAAGATCAGATGATTTTTAATGACCTCTTTGCACAGACCTTGCTTCAGAAGAGCTGTACCCATGGTTACCTTCCCAGCAGCAGAATGAATGGGTTAGGTGTATTTATACCGAACTGGTTGCAACTTTATTTTCTACATTAGATGCACACACACACACACACACCCCTGTATATAAAGTAAGACCATTCAGCAAAAAAGAAAAAAGCTGTAGCTGATGGCTCCAGTTTGACTTTCCTGTTGCTTTTCCTCTGAGGATGAGTTTAAAAGCTGTGATTGACCTTCTTGTCAAGAGACAACCACTCGGAACAGGCTGGTGGTGAAGATGGAGAAGAAGGAGCTTTGAATTTTGAGTTCTGTCATTCCAGTGGAGCCCTTTCTAGAGGAAGGTCTTGGCTTCATCACTCCAGTCAGAGAGCAAATGGATGGCTTAGATACCAACCAACTTGCCAGTATTTTTAAGGTTCCTGATGTTACAAATGCAGAACTCTCTTTCCTGTCTATGTACTGTACATACTTGTGTATATTTATACCTCAGTTTTAGGTTAACTGCAATCTGTTCAGACCAGTGTGTGAAGCTGAAGCAGTACGTTGGCAGCAGGACCTCCTATCTGACGTGGCCAACCTCATCACCACCTCTTTCCCTCTGTTATCTGCATGGCTGGAAGGTTCATCAAGGCAGGCAGGCAGGTGGCTAACCACGACTTGATAAAGCAAACTCTCTCTTAAGAGCAGTGCTGGTTTCTCCCAGCAGTTTTCCATTGGGATGCCATGATGGATTGGGGTGCGTGGATCGAGCTGCAAGTTGCAGTGTTGGCAAAGAATTCAAATGTGTCAAAAGAACTAAAAATCAAATGGATTTCCTTTGGGTTAGGGGACTCCAGGTGATTCCTGTGGTGTCGTGCTCTCCTGTGGTACTGCTCTTCTGATTTCTGCAGTACTGTTCAGTTAACAGTTCAAGTCAGAAATGGAAAAAGATCATCTCTTGTTGTTTCGGTGTTTTGGTTTTTGGTTTTGGTTTTGGTTTTTTTCTTAACCAGAGAGGCACAAAAGTATGTTTAGAAGTCCCACTGGAACCTTCCAAACGAAATCATACTCTGCATTAAGTGTTTGGGGTTTTTTTTTTGTTGTTTTTTTTTCAGAGGAAGGCACACTTTGGTAGCATAAAATGTATCTCTCTCTGTATGCAATGGATGTGGCTGGGGTTGGGAACAAGCACATCACACTACTCCAAAAGCCATCAGTCAGACCTTGGTGGTGTTCCCACAGCAGTTCCAGGGCAGTCCTCCTTGAAAAGGGAGCTCCCTTGTGTGGGCCCCAGGTGAGTTCGAAGTGTCAGAACACTACGTGATTATCTACTCTTATTGTAGCACCTAAGGGGATGGATGTCTCCTGCAGCAGCTCTCCAAAGTGCCCCTTTTGGAGGACAGAGGCTTGGCAGTGCCCAGAGTGCCCCTTTTGGAGGACACAGGCTTGGCAGTGCCCAGAGTGCCCCTTTTGGAGGACACAGGGGTGGCAGCTGGATGCTTTGAGATGTGGGCAGCCCTGTGGAAGCGTGCGTGGCCTTAATCACAGTCTGGCTTACGTTGGGGATGGATATTTGGGGGAGCAAAATGAAAGAACCTCCTGTTTTCCAGTGCCCCTCACTTTTGTAGCTCATGCATCTGGTAAGGCTGGAAAAGGCTTTTTGTTTTTTTAAGGCAAAGCTTAGTTTGAACTTTTTAAGGTGCTTCTCTTTGGGATAATCTAATCAGCGCTCCTGCCTTCCGCTCTGCCTGCGTCACGTTGTGAACCTGTGGGGAGAAGCCAGGAAGGCAGCCTCAAAAGTCTGTATTTAACAAAGGCAGGTAAAGAATTTTACCTTTTTAATCTATTTTTTGGTATCTCTGCTGCTCACTGGCTGGGGAATCCGCTGTCTCTCTTCTACATTTTAACATGTACATGCATATATTTAGGGTGCATGCACATAGGTCTTGGTATTTAACTGGTGTATTGCAAACTGTATCCATGTTCCAAGAAATAACAATGGAATGCAAAGAACTCTTCTCAGTTTGTCTGCAAGAAATGAGCTCTCTGCACCACCCTTGCCTACAAAATGGAATTGTACCTTTTCTAGTCCTAAAAAGAACAACAACAGCAAAAAGGAAAAGCAAACTTGCTTCTAAACAGAGTTTGGGGTTTGAGTCTTGCGTCTTCCCTCTCGCCCTGCCACAGTATTGTGCTGTGGGATTGTGAAGTGTCACCTGGTTTTGGCTGGATCTGCACAGGTTGTGTGTTGTGGGGTTGGGTTTGTTTGGAAGAAAACTTGAGTTGTTCCTGTTCATGGTGAGACACTGGAACAGGTTGCCCCAGGGAGGTTGTGGATGTCCCCTCCCTGAAGGTGTTCAAAGCAAGGTTGGAATGAGGCCTTGAGCAGGCTGGGCTAGTTGAAAGTGTCCCTGCCTATGGCAGGGGATTGGAACTGGGATATTGAGAGTCCCTTCCAACTCAACCCATTCTATGAATCTAGGAAAGAAGAATCAGAGAGCAGTCTTTTGGTATCTGCTGCTTGCTGAAATTTGCTGCTTACTGCCTGGCTGAAATCTGTAGGACCTGCTGCAGCTGGATAATGAAAGTGTGGTGGATTTTCCAGGTATGGCTTACATTGCTACCAGACACCTGAAGTTTACATATGGCTAAAGTTATGTTTACTCTTTCTTTTTTTTTACCTTCTCAGTATCCTGCCACTTCTACTTCCCTCTAACTGTGTGGTTCACTTCATCTTTGGTTTACAATCAGGGTATTTGGAGTGAAGATGTGCCCATGAAAGCAACATCTTCTGTGCTCCAAAGAGTTCAGGATCCCAACAGTTGTCTGTATTATGTTGGATGGTGAACAATCCAGCCTTAACCTGACAACAAACAAAGATGTGGGGACACCTTCTAGTGGCCTTTTTGTGTCTGAAGGGGGATATGAGAAAGCTAGGGAAGGGCTTTTGGCAAGGATTTTTGGTGACAGAATGAGTGGCAATGGCTTTGAGCTGGGAGATGGGAGATTTAGACTGGAAATTAGGAAGAAATTACTTCCAGTGAGGGTGATGAGACTCTGGAATAGGTTCCCTAGGGAGGTTGTGGTTGCCCCCTCCCTGGAGTTGTTCAAGGCCGGGTTGGATGGGGCCTTGAGCAACCTGGGTTAGTGAAAGGTATGGGGTTGGAAGTAGATGATCTTCAATGTTCTTTGCAATCCAAACCCTTCTGTGGTGCAATGTCACGCGTCATGCTGAGTCTTCCATCGATTCTGTGGTCCCATCATGTTTTAGAGGGCAGATTTTCTCCTCAGTAGCTGGAATCCCATGGTGGCCAAAGCCTTCTGACACATTTGAGTGCCTGCAGCATTCCAGAGACTGGAATGGAAGGAAGACACAGCTTCCTTTGAAGTGCTGAATTTGCATCCTCCACGAGGACAGCAGGTCTGAGGCCTTGAGTGAGCTGTACTAGTGGGAGGTGTCCCTGCCTATGGCAGGGGGTTGGAACTAGATGATCCTTGAGGTCCCTTCCAACCTTACCATTCTATGATTCTATGATAGTAACTGGGCAACTCCTTATCAGCCCATTCTAAACAGAGAGGATGATTCCAAGCTCTCACCTTGCCTGGTGGGATCATGCCTTTAAGTGCCACAAAGCACAGCAACAGTGGAACGATGGCACCCAGGTGGTGTCATCCCAGAATGGTGTTAGGTTAGACAGCAGCAGGAAGTTCTTCATGATAAGTGCTGAAACACTGGAACAGGTTGCCCAGGGATGTGATTGAGGCCTTGTCCTTGGGGACCTTCAAGGTCAGACTTGATGTGGCCCTGGACAGCCTGATATAGTTGGAGGTGTCCTTGCGGGGTCGGACAAGATGACTTTTGAGGGTCCCATCCGACTTGATGCAATCTGTGACTCGCTGTCACCCAGATGTTGTGGTAGAACCTTTGGTAGGAAGGTTTGCCTGCCTGAAGCTCCTTGAGGAGCAGAAGTGTGTTTGCAGAGATGCTGAAGAGATGAAGGTCAGAATATACGAGTGTACACACCCTCATAGAGGGGCAGTGACTGTGATGGTCCTTCCCTACCCACCTTCCTGTTTGTGGAGAGGTAGAAATGCTCTTAAATGTGGTCACCTGGTAGAGCTGGAGGAGTGCAGATGAACTTTGGAACACACAACCTCTTTCTGTACATGCTTCTTGTTTACAGCTCTTTTCCCTGTAGGACAATTCCCGTTTTTCCCAGCACTCTGCCCAAGTGAACTTTGCATCAGTGTTGCTTTGAACCTCACTCAGTTATTGTTTAGAGGCTGTTGTCTTCCCATGAGTCACAACCTTGATTTCTATTGCTTTTGTGTTGTGTTGTTTTGCTTTCAGCTAGCATTGGAGATTTGCCTTTGTTCTTTGTGGAATCATTCTTGGGATATTAGAGAGGGGGAAAAAAAAAAAAAGGGAAGGAGCCTTTCAAAATGGTTTATTGAAGTGTGGTCTGTAGAGTGCCATTTTCCTAGCCAAAAAAACAAAACAAAACCCAACCCAAAATAAAAAAAAGTCATATTTCAGCAATCTTAAAATGTTTCTTTTGGTTTAGCAGAGAATAAAGTTGATAAATCCTCTCTGCCTCTCTGAGCTGAAAGTGGTGCAGATTTGTGCTTGTGAAGAGAGGTGGAATGTAGAACCTGCAAAATGCATCCAGCAATCTCTAGAGCTTCACTTTGTTAATGATTTATTATTTATTTTCTCTAGGAGGGTTAGTTGCTGTTCTGCTGTGCATTATACAGCATGTTCCTGGGTGGTAGAGTCACCATCACTGGAGGTGTTCAAGAAAGGTGTGGACAAGGCACTTGGGAACATGGTTTAATGGCCATGGTGGTGTTGGCTTGAAGGTTGGATTTGGTGATCTTAGGAGGTGTTTTCCAGCCCACACAATCCTGTGATTCTCTGTGTGGATGTTAAATGTGTCTGATGGGCATCTTTGACACTCTATGCAGCCCAAGTGCCTAAACTTCATTCAGTGACCTTTGTTTTTTCCTATAGAATCATAGAATGGTAAGGTTGGAAGGGACCTCAAGGATCATCCAGTTCCAACCCCCTGCCATAGGCAGGGACACCTCCCACTAGCACAGCTCACTCAAGGCCTCGTCCAGCCTGGCCTTGAACACCTCCAGGGAGGGAGCAGCCACAACCTCCCTGGGCAACCTGTGCCAGTGTCTCACCACCCTCACTGCAAACAACTTCCTCCTGCCATCCAGTTTCAATCTCCCCTCTGCCAGTTCAAACTCATTTCCTATGCTTGTTCAACATCCTTCATGATGCTGAATCATCATCCCTGGAGGGTTTTGTAAGGCATGTAGATGTGGTACTGAGGGACATCATTGAGTGGTGGACTTGGCAGTGTTTGGTTAATATTTGGACTTGATGAGCTTAAAGGTCTTTTCCAACCATAACTATTCCATGATTCCATTAATTTCTACTGCCTATAAAAGCATTTAGATTCATAGAATGGTTTGGTTTGGAAGCAACCTTAAGGATCACCCAGTTCCAACCTCCCTGCCATAGGCAGGGACACCTCCCATTAGCCCAGGTTGCTCAAGGCCTCATCCAACCTGACCTTGAACACCTCCAGGGAGGGAGCATCCACAACCTCCCTGGGCAACCTGTGCCAGTGTCTCAGCACATGCTTTATGATAGATGTATTTAGAAGAAATTTTGATTGGAAAAGACCATTAAGATCATTGAGTCCAACCACTCAACCAGCACTCCCAGGTCACCAGTAAACCATGTCCTTCATCACCATTATCTCCACAGCTTTGAAATCCTGTCAGAGGTAGGGACTTCACAACTGCAGAAGGGGAATGGATGGAAACTTGAGGGGAGATTTAGACTGGAGATGAGGAAGAAGTTCTTTCCAGTGAGGGTGATGAGACACTGGGACAGGTTGTCCGGGGAAGTTGTGGAGGCTCCCTCTCAAGAAGTTTTCAAGGCCAGGCTGGATGAGCCCTTGAGCAACCTGGACTAGTGGGAGGTGTCCCTGCCCATGGCAGGTGGTTGGAACTAGATGGATCTTGAAGGTCCCTTCCAACCCAAACCTTCCTGTGATTCTATGAGTTTACAGCCCTTGTTACAATTATTTCCCTCCCCTGCCCTCCAATGACTTCTCCACTTCTCAGACATCACTTAGGAAATACTAAACTTGTCCTTGGGTCATGGTGGTCACCTGGAACAGTTTTCAAGGAACTCTGTTGAAGTATTTTAATCCAAGACTGCTTAGCCTTCTAAGCATCCTTCTGTGAACAGGTCCTTCTGAATGGCCTAATAAAGCATTAATCCTGTGACTGTCAGGCTAATTATGTCTGGAGAATGGTTTGTCACTAATTGAAGTGGCTGTAATAATAAATGGTGCTTCACTGAACATTACAGGACAAGGATGAGGAGGAATGGGTTTAAACTGGCAGAGGGGAGATTGAAACTGGATGTTAGGAGGAAGTTGTTTACAGTGAGGGTGGTGAGACACTGGCACAGGTTGCCCAGGGAGGTTGTGGCTGCTCCCTCCCTGGAGGTGTTCAAGGCCAGGTTGGACTCCACGGTGGGGCTGAGTTGGTGATGTGCTGGGGTGAGGGTCTCAATGCTCCTCCTTCTGGACTTGATGTGATGTTCCTCACCATGAGGTGATTCAGCTCAAGGTTTCCTTCACACAGTAGTGGTGTTTAAGCTGCTCCTTTAAAACTGGAGTGAGGCATTTTCTCAGCCTTTGTGGTTGGTTTTCCTTTGAGGTTTCAGCTCTGCAGACACAGAGCAGTCCAAGCTGCCCTTTGGTGCTCTCTTCTCCTCCCATAGTCAAGATTTCCCTGATGGCAATCAGGCTTTAGGGGCATAAGTGGGGGAAAAAAAAGTCCTAACAGCAGAGGGAAGTTAACTTCAAGCAAGGCTGTGGTGATTGTAGGTATAATTTGAAACCCCCAGAAGTTCTCATCGTGTCTATGTCTCCTGTCCTGGAAGCAGGTGTGGATGCTAGAGCTGAGCCCAGGAAAAGTGTGAGAGGTGCAGGGCAGAGAGCAGCTGGGGCATTTGGATGACATCTGTGCTTCAGTTAATGGAGAATTAAAATTAAACCTTATTTCTGATTTTTCTGGAAGCAAGAGGTCCCTCTGGGTTTTGACCCATGGGTTTCTCCTCACAGCCTTCGGACAGGCAGCTGAGCTTTGCAGGTTGCCTCTGCCCTTCCTGCCTGGCAGTGTAATGCAGAATGCGGGAAGTGGCGGAGGTTTGTGGGGAGCCCAAATGGCTAAAACTCCTCTTTTTATGTTATTTGGTGGCAGGCACAGATCTGCTGAGAGTCTCTGGTTCCCTTCCCACATCAGCAGCAGATGGTGAGGTCTATATATTCCTCTCCATGTGGCACACTTGGACCCGTCTGTGCTCCACAAACAAGCCATGGCACGACTGCAGCTGCTCCAGAAAGGTTACGATCATCTCCTCTTTCTGCCAGCCAAACCTTGATCCAAACCCTGCAAGACCTTAGAGTAGCCTTCCAGTATCTGAAGGGGGCCTACAGGAAGGCTGGGGAAGGATTATTTACAAAGTCTTGTAATGACAGGACAAAGGGCAATGGGTTTGAACTGGCAGAGGGGACATTTAGACTGGATGTTAGGAGGAAGTTCTTTACAGTGAGGGTGGTGAGACACTGGCACAGGTTGCCCAGGGAGGTTGTGGCTGCTCCCTCCCTGGTTGGACAAGGTTGGATGAGGCCTTGAGTGAGCTGTGCTAGTGGGAGGTGTCCCTGCCTATGGCAGGGGGTTGGAATTGGATGATCCTTGAGGTCCCTTCCAACCTTACCATTCTATGATTCTATTCTAGCTCGTTTCAGGGGCCAGCTTTTGCATCCTGCCCAGTGCTCCCCCTTTCAAAGGCACCTGCTCTAGTGGGAGGTGTCCCTGCCTGGGGCAGGGCAGTTTGAACTGGATGATCTTGAGGTCCCTTCCAACCCAACCCATTCTGTGATTCCATGATTTCTTGCTGTGTTTCCATTTCAGAGATTCATAAAGAGGTTTGGATTGGAAGAGACCTTTAAAATCATCCGGTTCCAACCTCCCTTCCATGAGCAGGGACACCTTCCTCCAGACCTGGTTGCTCAAGGCCTCATCCAGCCTGGCCTTGAACACCTCAGGCTGCTACCCTCTAGGGAGGCCAGATGGGGGCAGGATCCTCCTTTTTAATAGCAAATACTTGAAACTAAAAGCTTATATTGTTTAAAGGGAAATTTGCTATAGCCAAGGTGATCAATCACTTTAAGCCTCTGCTGCCACCAAAAGAAATCCCTTTCTCTCCCTTGCAGGACCACAAATGCTTGTTGTGGGGCTTGGGGACCTAACTGACACAAAACCTCCTTTTTATCTGTAACCTAAGTCATGGCTAAACCAGTGTGGGTCAGGCTGCTCCAAGAGGTTTTTTTGGCACAGGCATGGAGCCGCAAGGAGCAGAAAGAAGGTAGGATGGAGGTGGGACTGAAAGACCTGGAGGTGTTGGGGGGGGGGATCAGTGTTCCTTTGTGGCAGTAGTAATGGTTTAGCACTTGAGCCTGCTTTCAGCACAGGAGACACAGGGACCTGTTGGAGCATGGCCAGAGGAAGGCTGGGAGGTCAGGCTGAGAGAATTGTGCTTGTTCAGCCTGAGGAAGAAAAGGCTCCAGGGAGACCTCCTGGTGGCCTTTCAGTGCTTGAAGAGGCAGATCAGAAAGCTGAGGACAGACTTGTTTTCAGGGCCTGCTGTGGCAGGACAAGGGGTGATGTATCTTTGGGTGAATTAAGAAAAGTGTGGCTGTGAGGTTGAGGGAGCTTCTCCTCCTTGTCAGGCCACATATTGAGTCCAGGGTCCAGTTCTAGGCTCCCCAGCTCAAGAGAGACAGGGAACTACTGAAGAGTCCAGTGGAGGCTGCAAAGGGGCCTGGAGCATCTCTATGAGGAGGAAAGGCTGAGAGCCCTGGGGCTGTGTAACCTACAGAAGAGCAGCCCCAGAGGGGATCTGCTCAGTGCTCAGCAAGAGCTAAAGAACCTGTGGAGGGCAAGAGGCTGGGGCCAGACCCTTGTCAGTGGTTCCCAGTGCAAGGACAAGGGGCAATGGGCACAAACTGGAAGCCAGGAGGTTCCACCTGAAGATGAGAAAATTGTTTCTTGTGAGTGCCCATTTCTGCAGAGCTTCCAACCCTGGCTGGGCATTGCAGTGCTGGGCAAGCTGCTGCAGATGTCCCTGCTTTAGCAGGGAGATTGGACTGGATGATCTCCAGAGTCACTTCCAGCAATGGGGGCAAAACCAAGAGCAGATTAGAGGAGCTGTAACTTTGAGTCATGCCACTTGTGTGGGAAGGATGTGTCACCTAAGCACCAAACTATGGCATGTAGAAACTGTTCTTTGTGCTTACCTGCTGCTGAAACCTTGCCTGGGCAAAACCTGCTGCTGGCTCCCTGAGGAGCTGGGGCCTTCAAAGGGAAAGCAGAACTTTGTCTGGCTTAACAGTGTTGTGCTGGTAGGACAAAATGTGTTGAGTCCAGTCCTGCTGCTGGTAAGCCCAGACCAGCTGGTTCTCAAGGTTTGGGCAATGCTGGGTGAAAACTTGCTCCTAGAATTGTTTTGGTTGGAAAAAAAACTTCTACGATCATTGAGTCCAACCTTCAACCTAAGACCACCACAGCCATTAAACCTGTCCCAAAGTGCCATGGCCACTCATTTCTTGTTCCAGGAGGTGTACCTCATGCTCAGCTTGAGAGAGCTCTGTCTCTCTGTGTGTCTAGGAAAGCCCTGATCCTCCTGAATTAGGCTGGGGGTGGAGTTCAAGGAGGTGATGTAGCTGCAGTTGATGGACATTCATGTCTAAAATGGTTCTGTCAGTTCTTAATGTGCAAGCACATACTAACAAAGCAATACAATCATGGAGTGGTTTGGGTTGGAAAGGACCTTTCAAGGTCATCTAGTTCAACCTCTCTGCACTCAGGAGGGACATCTGCAACTAGAGCAGGTTTCCTCAGAGCCCCCAACAACCTACCTGCAATGGTGCCAGGCATGGGGCAGCTACCACCTCTCTGGGCAATCTGGGACAGGCTCTTGCCACCCTCAGTGTAACAAATCTCTTCATTCTCTCCAGTCTCAATCTCCCTCTTCCAGTTCAAACCATCACCCCTTGTCCTGTCACAACAGGCCCTGCTCAAAAGTCTGTCCCCAGCTTTCTGATCAGCCTCTTTAAGCACTGCAAGGCCACAAAGTCTCCCTGGAGCTCCTGGCAGCTCCATTCCACCTTCACTCCCTCCAAGGGGTGGGTAAGGAACAATTTCATGCTTGCTGAGCACCTTAATTTATTACTTCATGTGTTGAGGGAAATGCTGCAGCCGTTCGGGGAAGGAGGTGACTCCTGCTCTTCATCAAATACGTTATTGCTCCCTGAAGATGTTCTAAATGAACTAAACCCACTGCTGGTACTGCAGCGTGTTCCAGAGCACGCCAAATCCCTTCCTTCTGCCCTCCCCTGCGGGTTCGAATGGGGAGAAGAGGGCAAGAAAACTGCTTCCCTCTGCCCCGCCCTGCGGGCTTGAGGGGGAATAGCCAAAGGCCTTTCCCCAGCCGTGTGGCAGCCTGGGCTGGGATCGGGCTGGGGGCTGGCTGGGTCTGTGCCCCCAGTATCAAGTGGCACATGGACACTTCGCCTAGAACAGCACAAACAGAGCAAGGGAGAAGGCGCAGGGCTCCTGCCTGAGGAGAGTTCCTGCCTTAAGAGCCCCCTGCCTTGACAGAGCTCCCGTTTGGGACCGTCCTCGCTTTTGGGCGGCTCCTACCTTTTCACACGGCTCTAGGTTTGCACCGTCCCTGCCTCTGGACAGCTCTCCCCCAGTGTTGCACCGCTCTGTGCGAACTCGCAGCCTTGGCAAGCCCTGGGGTCCTTTTGAGAGCGTTGCCGGCGGTGCCCGGACCCAGCTGCTCTCGGACCTTACTGCAGGCGAGTTCCTGGCTGCTGTTCTGCACAGGGCAGACCTGGGCGGTTTGACTTTCCCCTGCCCTGCCGAGGCAGCCTCGCTCCCACACATCCTGCCTTGTGGCAGTCGTGTTTGGAGACACTCCTGACTGGCGGCTTTGCCACCCTCCTTGGGCTGCTGCCGCCTGGATCCAGGCTATTGGATATTGCTTGCGGCGTCAGAAGGCAGCCGAGCCGCAGAGAAACCAGCAAGGGATCATTGCCCAATGCCTATCTCACTTCCGTGAGTAAAGCCTGCTGCTGGTCACTTAATTCTCTGATCAGACTGATTGGTAGCGGGGTGAAGCTGTGTTTGTAACTTAACCTTTTCCATTCCCTGATTTCCTAAATCTCTAAATGTATCCGTAACATCCTGTTGAAGAATTCCTGATCAAATCAGAACCTGTAAATAAATCTAAACTAGTTCTGTGTATAGTTTTGGGGGCAGGGCTTTCAGGAAAATAAAATAACTCCTGCCTCCATGACACAGGGCTGTCCCTGCCCCTGAAGCTCTTCCTGCTCTCAGAGGCACAATGGCACAGTTTTTCCTGCTTGCCAGTCTGCAAAACTTGAAGTTTCTGCTCCTATATTTGGGGTGTGGTGCTTAACTTTACCTGCACCTAAAGGAAAGGGTTCTCAGAGGCTGGAGCAGGCTCCTGGGGAAGGTGGTCAAATCTGCATCCTGGGGTTGAATGCCCATCCCTGGAGGTGTTTCAAAGCTGCAGAGATGTGGTGCTGAGGGACCTGGTCTAGTACCAGAATGGGCAGAGTTAGAGAATGGTTGGACTGGATGATCTTAAAGGGCTATTCCAATTCTGTGATTCTCTGATCTGAAAGAAGAGTTGCTTTGAACCTCTGCTGGGATTTGAGCACGATTAACTTCCTTCTTTATCTATTGGCACTTAAGGCTTTGAGTTCCAAGGGCTTTTTCTTCAGCTCACAGAATCACAGAATGTTAGGGGTTGCAAGGCACCTGAAAAGCTCATCCAGTCCAAGCTCCCTGCCAGAGCAGGTCACACAGGAAGGTGTCCAGGTGAGTTTTGAATGTCTCTGCTGAAGGAGACTCCACAACCTCTCTGGGCAGCCTGCTCCAGGACTCTGTCACCCTCACAGTGAAAATGTTCATGTGGAAGCTCCTCTACTCCAGCTTGCACCCACTGCCCCTTGTCCTGTCACTGGACATCACTGAGCAGAGCCTGGCTCCCTTCTCTTGACACTGCCCTGCACATCTTTATAGACGTGAACGAGGTCTCCCCTCAGGCTCCTTCAAGCTAAAGAGCTCCATCTCCTTCCACCTTTCCTTAACAGAGAGATGTTCCACTCCGTCTTCGTGGCTCTGCTCTGGACTCTTTCAAGCAGTTCCCTGAGATCCTTCTCAAACAGAGGGGCCCAGATCTAGACACAGTCTTCCAGATGCAACCTCACCAGGGCAGAGTAGATCACCTGATGCTAGGAAGAAGAGCCCAACTCCCACCTGACTCCAACCTCCTTTCAGGGAGTTGTAGAGACCAATGAAGTCTCCTCTCAGACTCTTCCAGACTAAATACCCCCAGTTCTCTCAGCTGCTCCTCCCCAGCCCTGTTCTTCAGACCCTTCACCAGCTTCATTGCCTTTCTCTGGACACACTCCAGCCCAGGTCTGGACACAGTATTCCAGATACAGCCTCACTAGTGCAGAATAGAAGGGGAGAAGAACCTCTCTCATAAGGGTCAGCTGCATTTTCAGCTTTTCAGGGTGGAATTCCCTCTTGTGCTGGAGTTTTTGCAACTGGTTTTAAAAACTCCCAGGTTTTGCTCTAGGACCAGAGCCTGATGGGTTTCATCTGGCTCTGGATTACAAAACCAGCTGATATCCAAAGGCCAGAGTGATCCCTGTCTGGTCTCTCCTGTGCCAGTCATCTCTTTGCAGGTTATCATCTTTCCTCTAAACCATCACGTGAATGTGCTGCTAAAAGCTCGGTCACCTCTTAGCCTAAATCAATGCTGACAATGTCATGGAGGCATTTAATGATCTGTTTTGAAGACCACTAACCCCTTACTCATGGTGGCTTTTATAGCTTAGGATGAGCATTTATTGAAGACAGCCACACAGCAATTCCATGGGCATTTCACTGGCCTCTTGATGTGCCTGTGACACTGTCTCCACACCCAGCTGCTCCCTACGCATGCCCTTGGGCCTCACTTGGCATGCAGGACCTCCTTCTGTTGTCCTCAATGGTTGCAGCATCCATCATCTCAATCTTTTCAGTGGGCATTTCTAGCACACAAACCCAGCTGTGCTGGTATGTGGTGGGGATGGAGAACTGCCTTTGGTGGCCACAATAAGCAGCCCAGGAGAGAGACACCTGAAACCATTATCACTGCTGAAGGATGAATCACAGAATGGTAGGGGTTGGAAAGAGACCTTGGGCGATCACAGAGAGACACAGAATAAATCTGGTTGGAAGAGACCTCAAACACTATCCAGTCCTACCAACCCAGATAACCCACTGCTTATCTTCACTGGATTTCACTGTCGACTAGATAAAGACCTTTCAAACCAAGGGGAATTGTGGAATCATTTTGGCTGGAAAAGACCATTAGGATCATCATAGAAAGGTAAGGTTGGAAGGGACCTCAAGGATCATCTAGTTCCAGCACCCTGCCATAGGCAGGGACACCTCCCACTAGTACAGCTCACTCAAGGCCTCCTCCAACCTGGCCTTCAACACCTCCAGGGAGGGAGCAGCCTGGGCAACCTGTGCCAGTGTCTCACCACACTCACTGTCAAGAACTTCCTCCTAACATCCAGTCTAAATCTCCCCTCTGCCAGTTCAAATCCATTGCCCCTTGTCCTGTCTTTGCAAGACCTTGTCAATAGTCCCTCCCCAGCCTTCCTGTAGCCCCCTTCAGATCCTGGAAGGCTACTCTAAGGTCTCCTGGAAGCCTTCTCTTCAGGCTGCAGGGCCCTAACTCTCTGACTCCGTCCTCACAGCAGAGCTGCTGCAGCCCTCTGAACATCTTGGTGGCCTCCTCTGGACCTGCTCCAACACTTCCATGTCCTTCTTGTGCTGAGGGCTCCAGAACTGCACACATCAAGTCCAACCATTCTTTAACTCTACCAAGTCTGGTGCTAAGCCACATCCCTCAGCACCACATCTCTGCTTCTTTTCAAAACCTCCTGGGATGGGGTTTCAACCACCTCCTTGGGCAGCCTCTTCCAGTCTTTGAGGACCTTTTCAGTGAAGAAGTTTTGCCTGAGTGGCAAATGGCTGAGAGCAGCCCTGAGGAAAAGGACCTAGGGGTCTGGGTTGATTAAAACTCAACATGAGCCTGCAGTGTGCATGCAGCCCAGACAGCAACTGTGTGCTGGGCTACAGAGCAAGAGCAGTGTGGGCATCAGGGCAAGGGAGAGGATTCTGCCCCTTTGCTCTGCTCTCCTCAGACCCCATCTGGAGTCCTG
>VWZE01003195.1:229933-245825 GCA_013396675.1 Eubucco bourcierii | reverse complement strand
CTCAACCTCTCCTCACAGGGCTGTGCTCCAGGCCCCTTCCCAGCCTTGCTGCCCTTCTCTGGACACCTTCCAGCACCTCAACATCTTTCTTAAACTGAGGGCCCCAGAACTGGACACAGGACTGAAGGTGTGGCCTGAGCAGTGCTGGTTTCCATAGGATGCCTCTCTGAGGAACAGCTAGTCCCTAATTGATTGAAATCAAGTTTTGGATGCTTGCAGTGTCAAGAAATTGATGTTCTGCTTTTAAATGCCAAACTGTCAGATTTTGCTGTGAAAGTGAAAGTATTTTTGGGTGCCTGGTGCAGGTGAAATACCGCATGGCTGGGGAAGTTGCCAGAACTATCTGCCACGTTGATGAGAAGGCCATGGACATAGAACATGCAAAGAAGGTGTCACAGCAAGTGAGCAAGGTGAGAGCTCTGGCTTTTTGGCAGGCTTGGGAGCGTTAGTGGATCATGAGGTTGCTGGTGTGAATAAAGGTTCGAGCTCGGGGCACTAAAACCATGTTTATAGAGTGGCTTAGAAGCACTGGGAGGGAGAGCAGAGGAGTTCATAAGGTGAGTGTAAATATAGGATGGTTAGGGGCAGAAGAGACCTTCAAGATCATCTAGTTCCAACTGCCTGCTGTGGACAGGGACATGTCCCACTAGAGCAGCTTGCTCAGGGCCCTCGCTTTGAACACTTCCAGGGTTGGAGAACTTCCACAGCTTCTCTGGGCAACCTGGTCCAGTGCCTCACCACCCTCATGGGAAAGAATTTCTTCCTAATGTCTAATCTAAATGCAGCTTCTTCCAGCTTGAAGATCATCCATCACCCCTCATTGTGTCACTACAGGCCTCTGGACAAAGTCCTTCCCCAGCTCTCCTGTAGCCCTCTTCAGATACTGGAAGGCTGCTCTAAGGTCTCCCTGAAACCTTCTCTCCTCCAGACTGAGCAACCCTGAGTGTCTCAGCCTGTCCTCACAGCAGAAGTGCTCTAGCCCTTGGGTCATAGAATCATAGAATCATAGAATGGTAAGGTTGGAAGGGACCTCAAGGATCATCTAGTTCCAACCCCCTGCCATAGGCAGGGACACCTCCCACTAGTACAGCTCACTCAAGGACTCATCCAATCTGGCCTTGAACACATCCAGGGAGGGAGCATCCACAACCTCCCTGGGCAACCTGTGCCAGTGCCTCACCACCCTTACTGTAAAGAACTTCCTCCTAACATCCAGTCTAAATCTCCCCTCTGCCAGTTTAAGCCCATTGCCCCTTGTCCTGTCATTGCAGGACCTTGTAAATAATCCTTCCCCAGCCTTCCTGTAGGCCCCCTTCAGATGCTGGAAGGCTACTATCAGGTCCCCTCAAAGCCTTCTCTTCTCCAGGCTGAAGAGCCCCAACTCTCTCAGCCTGTCCTCATAGGAGAGCTGCTCCAGCCCTCTGATCATCTTTGTGGCCCTCCTCTGGACCCACTCCAACACTTCCATGTCCTTCCTGTGCTGAGGGTCATCTTCATGGCCACTCTAACAGTTCAATCTCTTTCTTTTATTGGGGGTTTTGGAGCTGGAACCAGCACTGCAGGTGGAGTATTATGAGAGTGAAGAAGAGGAGGAAAATCACCTCCCACATTAAATGCTTGCAGTTGATGTTAAATGTTACTGGTTTAAGAGCTTTCCCCTGGGGAAAGAAAAAAATCTTTGTAGCATGGAGTTAGTTCACAAAAGTTGATGTTTTCCAATGCTGGAGTAACAAATGTGCTACTCTTTCTTTCCAGGTATTATATAAACAGAACTGGGAGGAGAACAAAGATAAGTACCTGCTTCCCCCTGATGCTCCAGAGCTTGTGAATGCAATAAAAAACACAGCAATGTTCAGCAAGGTAAGAGGAGAAAACCCCCCCAAAAATCACAGGCCTGGGCAGCTGAAGTGCAAGAATCTTCCCATATCAGAAATGAATTCATAATGAACACCCTGGCATTTTCCTGTCGTTTAGAAACTCTATACTGAAGACTGGGAAGGAGACAAAACATTGTTCTATCCCTATAATGACAGTCCAGAGCTCAGGAGGGTGGCAGAGGCTCAAAAGTCTCTGAGTGATGTAAGTATCAAATCTGGATTGACAGCTATGTGACTGGGTGGGCTTCTTGGTGAACTTTGAGTAGATAGAAAAGCTTCTTAGTGCAACAGAAGGTCAAAACATAGATGAGCTCTGGTAGTAGTGATATTTGAATAAAAAAAGTAGGTGCTTTAGATCAGAGCATAAATCTGTTGGCAATTTGATGCCAGATTATGAGTGAAATAATTAACTTATTACAGATCTTCTGAGGTAACCAGTAAGAAGACCTCCTTTATCGCTCCAGATGCCTGGAGAAACTCTCAGGCTTGGCTCTAAGCCCAATTTTCACTGTTGTGACTGCAAATCTAGAATCACATAGAATCACAGAATGGATTGGGTTGGAAGGGATCTCCAAAGGTCATCCAATCCAACTCCCTCTGCAGTCAGCAGGGACATCCTCAACTAGATCAGGTTGCCCAGAACCCTGTCAAGCCTCACCTTGAATACCTCCATGGATGGGGCTTCAACTACCTCCCGGGGTAACCTGCTTCAGTGTTCACAGTCTCACAGTATCACCAAGGTTGGAAGAGACCTCAAAGCTCATCAAGTCCAAGCCGTTCCCACAGCCCTCAAGACCAGACCATGGCACCAAGTGCCACGTCCAAACCCACCTTGAACACCTCCAGGGACGGTGACTCCACCACCTCCCTGNCCCCCTTGACCCCCCCCGGGGGCGGTGACTCCACCCCCTCCCTGGGCAGCCCATTCCAGCAGTCAATGACTCTCTCAGTCAAGAACTTTCTCCTCACCTCCAGCCTAAACTTCCCCTGCCACAGCTTGAGATGGGGTTCCACCACCCTTATGATGCAGAACTTGTTCCTAACATCCAGTCTAAATCTCTTCTCTAGATTGAAGCCATTGCCCCTCAGCCTGTTTCTACAGATGAAGAGTAAGGCATTCATGAGGCTGTGTGTGATTTGCTGATTTTTAGACAAACAGAACCCTTCAGGCAGTTTTCTGGACGTCCAGAAGTTCCCTAGCCCATGTTTATCAGGAGCAGTGAAAACTTTTTTCCCCAAGGAACTGTTTTTTTTCCTCTACAAGAGACTTCTCAGCATAGATGGCTGGAAAGAGCTCATGCTGCAGTAGCTGTGGGCAGAGCTACTTTGGGTGATGGTAGTGTTAGCAGAGTTCTGTGCTCTGGAGCTTCAGCTGATGGTTCCTCTAAGTGTTGACTTCTTTCCTGTTTTCAGATTGTCTACAAAAAAGGGCATGATGAACGGAAATCTAAATTTACTTCTCTGCCAGATCCACCTGATGTGGAACAAGCCAAGAAAGTGACAAGGCAGCTGAGTGATGTGAGTAGTGTGAAGAGTTCTTCTCTCTGCAGAAATGTTACTTTTGGGGTTAGGGAGGCAAAAAGGTACCTAAAGGAAGGGAGAACAAATGAAAAGTGCAGAGCTTATACGAAGAACCCTCTGGTTTTCACTGCTGGAAGCCAGTTCCCTTCCCTGAAGTTCCTCAGAGAAAATGCTGCCCCAGCCTCAGGTGAAAGGTGAAACTTTGCTCTTGCCAGTGAATTCATTTTCCACAAAAAAATGTGGTTAGTTATTGGTCAGCATTGTGAAGACTCCCTTTTCAGTCTTCTCCAGGCTAAACAGTGCCAGGTCTCAACCTCTCCTCATCAGAGAAATGCTTCAGAACCCTCAGCATCTTTGTAGTCTCTGCTGGACCCACCCTAGGCCCCCTCCTCTTGCCCCCCACCCTTCAGCTCTTGCTGAGCATAGATCAGATCCCCTCTGGGGCTGTTCTTCTGCAGATTTCACAGCCTCAGGGCTCTCAGCCTTTCCTCCTCACAGAGATGCTCCAAACTCCTCAGCATCTTTGCAACCTTCACTGGACTCTCTCAAGTATAGCTCCCTGTCTCTTGAACTTGGGAGTCCAGAACTGGATCCAGTACTCCAGATGTGGCCTTGACTAAGGCAGAATAGAGGGGCAGGAGAACCTCCCTCAACCTGCTGGCCACACTCTTCCTAGAGATTTGGCACACTCTTCTTAGAGAGTTACAGTAATCCCTTGTGGTTATCTTAATCTCTTGTGGTTACATTAATCCCTTGAAGTGAACCTATTTGGCAGGTGAATTAAGGTAGCATTTCACATAGGCAAAATGTCTTTAATCATAGAATGAGTCAGAGTTGGTAGGGACCACCAGGATCATCTAGTCCAAACTCCCCTGCCATGGGCAGGGATACCTCACTCTAGATAAGATTGTCTAAAGCCTCATCCAGCCTGGCCTTAAACACCTCCAGGGATGAGACTTCCAACACCTCCCTGGGCAAACTGTTCCAGTGTCTCACCACCCTCATGCTGAAGAACTTCTTCCTAACATCCAGTCTGAATCTACCCATTTCTAGCTTTGTTCCCTTCTCCCTCAGTCCCCAGGTAGTGACCTGACATTCTAAAAAGTCCCTCCCCAGCTTACTTGCAGGCCTTTAATCTTACCTTCCACAGTATAAAAGCTCAATTGCCATGAAGAAAATGTTTAGATGTGTAAAAAGCAACATCAGTAACACAGTCCTTTGAAATGGAGAAAATAGCAACCTACTAAATGCTAAACTAAAATAAAATGTAGATTTTTTTTTTAAGATTTATTTTTGGTATTTAACTTGTGATAACAATTAAAAAGACCAGTTAAAATATATAATTTCACTGGAAAAAAAAAAAGGAATTTGAATTGGAATTTCAAGCAAACAATTGTTAATTAAACCCTCAATTTTAGTTATTTTTTTTTTAGTTTAACCATTAAAAAATGTAGAAGTTGTACCTCCTGTGGAAAGTGATGTGACTGTAGCTGACAATGCAACCCAGAGTCAAAAGCTGGGAGGACAGGAACTGTGTTGAAATGGTTGCTACAGGATTTCCACCATGCTTGAATGTGGTCTCATAGCAATCACACCAAGCAGCCCATAGATTCAAAGAGTTTGTTCATAATCAATTTCAGTAGCAATGACCACTAAATTATGGCTCCTAGAAGGGGTGATTAATTTCTCTCTGTATTTTCAGCCAGGGAAAGTACTGAGAGAAATCACTGAAGACTGAAATGGCCAAATTCTGTTTAATGTTGTTTTGACAATAACTGATGAAGTGGTTATAAGGCAGAGAGAGATATAGAATGGTTTGGCTTGGAAAGGACCTTAAAGATCATAGAATCATAGAATGGTAAAGTTGGAAGGCACCTCAAGGATCATCTACCCAACCCCCTGCCATAGGCAGGGACACCTCCCACTGGTACAGGTCACTCAAGGCCTCATCCAACCTGGCCTTGAAAACCTCCAGGGAGGGAGCAACCACAACCTCCCTGGGCAACCTGTTCCAGTGCTTTACCAAGCATCCTCTTAGTTTCAATCCTGCTCCCATGAGCAGGGACAGCCTCCTACTAGACCAGGTTGCTCAAGACCTCATCCAACCTGGCTTTAAACACTTCCAGGCTTGGATTACAGAATCACAGAATTGTTTTGGTTGGGAAAGACCACTGAGATCATCTAGTCCAACTGTGAACCTAACACCACTGTGACCATTAAACCATGTCCTCAAAGTGCCATGATTAGTGGGATTGGTGTAAAGATATTTGTGCATAAAAATAAGATCACAGAACCAAAACTTTCAACAGCTGGAACCAGTCTGTCACCAGAGAAATCTGAGTCCTCCACAACTTCTCTGTCCAGCCTGTTACAGTGCCTCACCACCCTCATGGAGGAGAATTTCTTCCTAATGTCTCATCTAAATCCTTCTTTCCCCATTTTGAGGCCTTTACCCCTTACCTTGTCACTGCCTTCCTCTGGAAAAGGTGTAGCAACTTTCAAAAGACCTTTAAACCCACATCTGTGGAGTAAAACTGGAATGTTGTTTCCTTTGGTTTTCTTCTAGGTTATTTACCACAAGGACTATAAAACCAAGGTCAAAGGCAAATGGAGTCAAACTCCATGTTATGATGTTGCAGTTGCAAAAATGAATGCAGAAAATCTAAGCATGGTGAGTGAGTTCTTCACAAAAATCTCTAACTGCTTCATCCTCTCTTTATGTTGATGTGGCAAGCACTGACTGAATTTTGCCTGGTTCATGGAATCATGGAATTGTTTGGGTTGGAAAAACCATCCCATCTAACCATCAAGCCAACACCACCATGGCCATTAAAGCCTGTCCCAAAGTGCCATGCCCACAAGTTTTTACACCACCTTCAGGCATGGGCACTCCACCACCTCCCTGGGCAGCCTGTGGCAATGCCTGACCACTCTTGCAGCAAAGACATTTTTTCTCATCTCCAACCTAAACCTCCCCTGGCACAACTTCAGACCATTTCCTCTCATTCTATGACCAACCCCCACCTCACTCCAGCCTCCTTTCAGGGAGCTGTAGAGAGCAATGAGGTCTCCCCTCAACCTCCTCCAGACTGAATACCCTCCAGTTTGCTCACCTGCTTCTCCCCAGCCCTGTTCTCCAGACCCTTCACCTCTTTGTTGCCCTTCTCTGGACACACTCCAGTCCTTCAATACCCTCCTTGGAGTGAGTGACCCAAAATAGAACCCAGTATCTGAGGTGCAACCTCATCAGTGCTGAGTACAGGGGAATAATTTGCTAACTAAGCTACTTGGTGGATGTCTGATTTATGATGTAAGTGCATTTGATAGGCTGTTTTCTGTTTGTCTACCTTCCTCACAGAGAAAATACCAGGAAGACTTTGAAAACATAAAAGACCAAATCTACTTTATGCAGACTGAGACTCCAGAATATGAAGCTAACAAGAGAGCTTCAGAAAACATCAGTAAGGTGTGTCCTGTGTGCTGCCTGTTGGCTGGCTTCAGAATTGCAGAATCACAGAATGTCAGGGACCTCCAAAGCTCATCCAGTCCAACCCTCCTGCTAGAGCAGGAGCACCTAGAGCAGATCACACAGGAATGTGTCCAGGGAGGTTTTGAACATCACCAAAGAGGGAGACTCCACACCCACCCTGGGCAGCCTGTTCCAGTCTTCTGTCACCCTCACAGTTGAAAAAATCCTCCTCATGTTTCCATGGAACTTCCTGTGCCTCAGCTTCCACCTATTGCCCCTTGTGCTGTTGTTGGGCATCACCCAGCAGAGCCTGGCTCCAGCCTCCTGCCACTCACCTTTACATATTGACAAACACTGCTGAGGTCACCTCTCAGTCTCCTCTTCTCCAAGCAGCACAGCCCCAGCTCCTCAGTCTCTCCTCATAACAGAGCTGTTCCATTCCCTCCATCACCTTTGTGGCTCTGCACTGGACTCTCTCAAGCATTTCTATGTCCCTCTTGAACTGGGGGGCCTAGAGGTCTGAAGCCAGAGAATCGCTGAATTTCCTAGACTGGAATTTCCTAGACTGGAAAAGACCTTTAAATTCATCCAGTCCAACCATTAGCCTAACACTGAAGAGTCCTCAGCTGAACCATATCACTAAGTGTGATGTCTACACAGCTCTTAAAATACCTCCCAGGTCAGGGACTCCACCACTTTCCTGGGCATGTTTGTACTGAAACTGTTTTGCCAAGTATCAGAAGTATTTTCTTGTACACGAAAGATCTATCCCAGAATGACTCCAAGGATTGTCTGGTCCAACCTTTCTGGGTGATAGTGTAGTTGAAATGAGATGACCCAGAACCCTGTCAAGCTGAGTTTTAAAACTGCCCAATGTAGGAGAATCCACTGCTTCCCCTGGGAGATGATTCCAATGTCCATTTTTTCTGATGGGGGAAACATTTTCTTCTGGAATCTGATGGGAATGGTACAGTAACCTGTACCCATTGTCCCTTGTCTCCCTACCAGGAGTCTACATCCTCCTGGTAGCCACCCTATATGTACTGCTATGTGGTGATAAGACCTCTCCTAAACCTTCTCTTCTCAAGGGTGGACAAACCCAGTTCCCTCAGCCTCTCCTCTAGGAGGCTTCTAACAACTTCTAGCTATGCTTATCACAGGATGCATCAGGTTGGAAAGGACCCTTAAAGGTTATCTTGTCCAACCTCCTTGCAGTAAATACAGTAAATAAATCATAGAATGGTAAGGTTGGAAGGGACCTCAAGGATCATCCAGTTCCAACCCCCTGCCATAGGCAGGGACACCTCCCACTAGTACAGGTTACTCAAGGCCTCCTCCAACCTGACCTTCAACACCTCCAGGGAGGGAGCAGCCACAACCTCCCTGGGCAACTTGTGCCAGTGTCTCACCACCCTCACTGTAAAGAACTTCCTCCTGACATCCAGTCTAAATCTTCCCTCTGTCAGTTTAAACCCATTGCCTCTTGTCCTGTCATTATAAGACATCTCCAACTAGATCAGGTTGCTCAGGGCCCCGTCAAGTTTGACCTCGTTTGTCACCTTATAACCTATTCCACAATAGCACCCATCAAGTAAGTTTTCTTTCAGTGAAGGAGAATTTTCTCCATTGTTTTGTTTTGATGGTGTGTGGTTGATTTTTAGTTGGAGCAAATCAATGTTCTTAACCAAACCAATTTAGGCTGGCTAAATGTGGAGGAGTTTTCCTATTTTTTTTTCTCAGTGACGTTGTGCTGGACCAGCTTTTGTTCAACATACAGAATTCCTTTGGCTTTTGCACCTGTATCTGCATCAACAGAGGCAATCTTAGGTCATTAATTTTAAGAATGTGGTTATTCAGAGGTGTGAGCTGATACCTGGCAAAGTGCAATGTCTGGAGAGGGGCCTAGCAGTGGGGGCATCAACTAAATAGCTCTTGCTTGTTTCGTGTCTCTGCCTCCCATCTCCTCACCCACTCACACTTCCAATCTGAGTGCCACCATGAATCTTGAATTAAAATCCAGGCTATCTTCCTGAGAAGTTTGTGGTGATAAAGGTTAGGGAGCATTTGCCTTTCAATACTGATCTTTAAAGCCTCACCCTGTTTATTTTCATTCTTTTAAAGAAAAAATACAGAGCAGACTATGAAAAGAACAAAGCCATTGCAGATTATAATGTGCTGCCTGCCACAGAGAACCCCTTGCTGAGGCAATTGAAAGCTGCAGGAACCATACTGAGTGATGTAAGTATTATCAAAGTATCATAGGATGGTTTGGTTTGGAAGGGACCTTCAAGATCACCTAGTTCCACCCCCCCACACACAATGGTCAGGGACACCTCCCACTAGAACAGGTTGCTGAAGGCCTTGACCAAGCTGTTCTTGAAGTACAGCAGGGTGGTTTTCAGCCAAACTCAGTTCTTCAGAAGGCTTCTCCTTTGGATCTCTTGAGTTTTGCAGACCAACATCTGTCATGAGATTCCACCACCCAGAACTGTGTGGGTAAAGAGGCATTTCTCCACACAGAATGCAGCAGTAGCTGTGGCATGATGCTTGGGGGTAGCTGATTGTTGTGTAGTTCAGTTAGATCCCTGTGGAAAATGGATCACAGGATGGCAGTTCTTCCCTCCCTGCTTTAAGGAAGTTCAGCTGGTGCCAATAAGAATAAAAGATGTGGCACTTTTACATGCTCCTGTAGTGGCTCTGGTTAGTCATTGTCATGGCTCTGCTTGCTGTTTTCACCTGTCTGGAAAGAAGTTGCATGTTTCTCAGTCCCAGGAGTTCCAAACCATTAGTCAGACCTTCCTTTACAAATTCAAGAGCCACTACAAAGAGTTTAAATAATCATTGGAGTCACAGAAATGTTCAGGTTGGAAAAGCCCCTCAGGATCACCAAGCCCAACCCATATCCCCCCTCCACAAGGTGGAGCACCACATCCAAATGACCTAAGTGACCCTTAAACACCTCCAGGGTTGGTGACTCCACCACCTTCCTGGGCAGCTTATTCCAATGCCTGACCACTCTTGCTTGGAAAAAAATGCTTCCTATTGTCCAGTCTAAACCTACCCAGTGGCAGCTTGAGGCCATTTCCTCTTGTTCTGTCACTAATTACCAGTGAGAAGAGACCAGCACCAACCTCTCCACAAGGTTCTTACAGGTAGCTGTATGCAGTGATGAGGTCTCCCCTCAGCCTCCTCTTTTTCAAACTAACCTTCCCCAGCTCCTCCAGTCATTCCTCAGAAGACTGAATAAAAATGCCCTCTGATTTTCAGCCTTTTGGGAAAGCTTTTCTCTGTAGTCATCTCGGTTTTGCTCGTGCTGGCTTGAAGGTGTTGTGAGTGGCAGTGAACTCTGCCTGACCCAAAGTGATTTTTCTTTTGCAGAAGTTGTACAAAGAAGCCTATGAACAATCCAAAGGAAACAGAATGAACTACTGTGACACCCCCAAGTTCCAGATTGACAATGCCATGAAGAACTTCAGTGATGTGTGTATCTGAATGGTATGGTGCTGCTCGGTGCTGACACCCCTGATTTACTTTGCTTTATCAACTCCTGGTTTGGTTTTGTTTTGTTTTGTTTTGTTTTTTCCAGGTTAAATATAAAGATTCCTACCAAAAGAATATTTTGGGACACTATTTGGGCAGCTTTGAGGACCCACATCACACACACTGCATGCAAGTTGAAGCTATGAAGAGCGATGTAAGTGTGGCAAGCATTTGCACCATCACACCACCATTTCAGGGAAAGCTCAGCTGGGGTTCCTCACTCAATGATGCTTTTGTTCCTAGAAAAATTACAAAGCAGATTATGAGGAGGAAAAGACGAAATGCTACTTCCCTCAGACCATAACTCAAGAGTATGAAGCCATTAAGAAGTTGGAGCAATGTAAAGATGTAAGTACAAGGCATTGGTTATTCTCGAGTAGCCACCTCTACACACAGTATCTGTTTCTGAGGCAGGTAGACATTTATGCTGTGGTTCCAGTTCACAGATTCACAGAATGCATTGGGTTGGAAGGAGCCTCAAAAGTCATCTTGTCCAATCCCTTGCAGTCAGCAGGGACACCTCCAACTACATCAGGTTGCTCAGGGCCACATCAAGTCTGACCTTGAATGTCTCCAGGGATGAGGCCTCAAGCACGTCTCTGGGCAACCTGTTCGAGTATTTCACCACCCTCATTGTGAAGAACTTCCTCCTGATGTCCAACCTAAATCTCTCCTGATCCAGTTTCAAACCATTGCCCCTCACCCTGTTACCACAGGCCCTTCTAAGCAGTCCCTCCCCAGCCTACCTGTAGGCCCCATTCAGATACTGAAATGCTGCTCTAAGGTCTTCCTGAAGCCTTCTCTTCTCCAGACTGAACAGTCCAAATTCTTTCAGCCTGTCCTCCTAGCAGAGGAGCTCCAGCCCTCTGGTCATTTTTGTGGCCTCCTCTGGACCTACTCCATCAGGTCCACATCTCTCTTGTGTTGAGGACCCCAGAGCTGGTCACAGTCCTCCAGGTGAGGTCTCACCAGAGCAGAGCAGAGTGGCAGAATCCCCTCTCTCCATCTGCTGGCCACATTTCTTTTGCTGCAGCCCAGGATGCCATTGGCCTGGGCTGCAAGTGCCCATTGCTGGCTCGTGTCCACCTTCTCATCCACCAAACCCTTCAAATTAACTTCAAGGCCAGGTTGGATGAGGCCTTGAGTGAGCTGTACTAGTAGGAGGTGTCCCTGCCTATGGCAGGGAGTTTGAACTAGATGATCCTTGAGGTCCCTTCCAACCTTACCATTCTATGATTCTAACTTCTGTGAGGTTTGACTTCAGCCTTAGCACAAGAGGCTTTTAAACACCATATTCATGTGTACTTTAGAGCCTTTTCTGACATCTAGTGATCAGTACAGATATGACACCACCTGGTTTTTAACATCTAAACTCCATTAAATTAGAGGAAGAGTCCCAAAATGAGGAATGAACCTCAAATGTTTGCTTGCTTAAGCCAATGTATTTTTACATTCATGAAGTCAGAGAATGGTAGGAGTTAGAAGGGACCTCTGAAGATCGTCAAGTCCAACCCCCCCAAATGAGAATCACTCACACAGGAACACATCCAGTTGGATTTCTGTATTTTAACAGTACTTTAGTTGCTTTTATTAATAATAATTATATTTATTTATCCATAGTTGGAGAGTACTCTAAGTACACCTGTACTAGTGGGAGGTGTCCCTGCCTATGGCAGGGGCTTGGAACTAGATGATCCTTGAGGTCCCTTCCAACCTTACCATTCTATGATTCTATGATAAATATGTGTATCTAACATACTAACATTTATATGCTCTCAGCTGTAGATTACAATGTATTCTATACTTAAAAATACTGATATTATACAAATGCTTTAAAAGTGGAATCATAGAATGGTAAGGTTGGAAGGGACCTCAAGGATCATCTAGTTCCAAGCCCCTACCATAGGCAGGGACACCTCCCACTAGTACAGCTCACTCAAGGCCTCCTCCAATCTGGCCTTGAACACCTCCAGGGAGGGAGCAGCCACAATCTCCCTGGGCAACCTGTGCCAGTGTCTCACCACCCTCACTGCAAACAACTTCCTCCTAACATCCAGTCTAAATCTCCCCTCTGACAATTCAAACCCATTGCCCCTTGTCCTCTCATTGCAAGACCTTGTCAATAGTCCCTCCCCAGCCTTCCTGTAGCCCACTTCAGATACTGGAAGGATAAGTACTTCTAAAGCCTTTACTTGCTCTCTGATGATGTTAAAAAAAGGACTTATTTGCACACATACCATAACTGCTGATGATCATGGAATTATAGAATGGTCTGGGTTGGAAAAGATCTCCGAAGGTCATCCAGTCTAACCCCCCTGCAGTCAGCAGGGAATCCTCAACTAGATCAGGTTGCCCAGAGCCTTGTCGAGCCTCACCTTGAATCTCTCCAGAGATGGGGTCTCAACCATCTCCCTGGGCAACCTGTTCCAGTGTTCCACCACTCTCAAGGTGCAGAACTTGTTCCTGACATCCATTCTAAATCTCTGGTTTGAAACCATTGCTCCTCATTCTGTGCCTTATGAAATGCTCACAGGAACTTTCTGCAAATATGTTTATTCTCTTCCTTCAGCACACCTACAAGAAGCACCCTGATCAAACCAAATTTACCCCAGTGACTGACTCTCCAGTACAGAAGCAGGCAGAGATCAACAGCAAGCAGCTGAGTGATGTAAGTAAACTCGTTCCTGCACTGTGACATGATCAAGTTCTGCCTTGTGGCCACCTTTGCTTTATCTTCCAGTTTTGAGAGAGCTCACACACACAAGCACAAAGACATTTGTGGGTGTTCCCTTGCCTCTGCTAGACAGGTGGATTTTCATCCCTCCCTAACAGGTTGTAGTCAGCAAAGAGTGTCCCAGTATCAAAAAAATGCCTCTCTTGTGATGGTAACAGCCATGTAGTCAGAAGTTGAATCATAGAACCATAGAGTCATTTGGGTTGGAAGAGACCTTTAAGGTCATGAAGTTCAACCCCTAACCTAGCACTGCCAGGTCACCACCAAACCACCTCAGCACCATACATGGTGCCCTCCAAGCATGGGGACTCCACCACTGCTCTGGGCAGCCTCTTTGGAGCTTGACAAGACTTTTGGGGAAGAAATTGTTCCTCATGTCCAATCTAAACCTCCACTGGCACAACTAGAGACCATTTCCTCTTATCCTATCACTTGTTCTTTGTGAGAAGAGATCAATCTCCACCTCACTGCAACCTCCTTTTGGGGAATTGGAGAGAGCAAGAAGGTCTGCCCTGAGCCAAGCAACTCAGTCTTAAGTTGCTAAGTGAGGAAGAAGCTGGTCAGGGCTTTCACCTCCCACTGGGCAAGGACTTAGTCTCTGACTTTCCTTATGGAAGAAGTAACAAGAAGCCTTCAAGTTGTGTTACTCAGCACTATTAAGCATATACAATCTATAAACACTTGACTCCTAAATGTCTTTATTTTTCTTTCATTTCCTTTTTCTCTCTCTATCCCCCTTTCTGCCTCTTCTCTCTCTATCCCTATTTCTGCCTCTTCTCTCTCTATCCCTCTTTCTGCCTCTTCTCTCTCTATCCCTCTTTCTGCCTCCTCTCTCTATCCCTCTTTCTGCCTCTTCTCTCTCTATCCCCCTTTCTGCCTCTTCTCTCTCTCTATCCCCCTTTCTGCCTCTTCTCTCTCTCTTTCCCCCTTTGTGCCTCTTCTCTCTCTCTATCCCCCTTTGTGCCTCTTCTCTCTCTCTTTCCCCCTTTGTGCCTCTTCTCTCTCTCTTTCCCCCTTTCTGCCTCTTCTCTCTCTCTTTCCCCCTTTGTGCCTCTTCTCTCTCTCTTTCCCCCTTTCTGCCTCTTCTCTCTCTCTTTCCCCCTTTCTGCCTCTTCTCTCTCTCTTTCCCCCTTTCTGCCTCTTCTCTCTCTCTTTCCCCCTTTCTGCCTCTTCTCTCTCTCTTTCCCTTTCCTTCATTTTCCTGCTTTCCCTTCTCTCCTCATCCTTCTCTCTCTCCTCTTCCCTCTTTGTCTTTGCAGATACTGTATAAAGCCAAAGGTGAGGAAGTTATTCACAAGTACCACCTCCCTCCAGACGTGCCCCAGTTTATACAGGCTAAAGTCAACGCCTACAACATCAGTGATGTAAGTACAGTTGGAATCCAGAGCTCTTGGTACTCTTTACAACAAAAAATTTCTGTTCAAAGGATGTCAGGGGCTGGAAGGGACCCAAAGAGATAATAGAGTCCAACCCCCCTGCCAGAGCAGGAGCAGACAATCTAGCTCAGGTCACACAGGAACACAACCAGACAGGCTTTGACAGTCTCCAGAGAAGGAGACTCCACATCCTCTCTGGGCAGCCTGTGGCAGTGCTCTGGGACCTTTACAGCAAAGAAGTTCCCCCTTCTGTTGAGCTGGAACCTCCTGTGCTGCAGCTTCCATCCATTGCTCCTTGTTCTATCCCAGGCAGCAAGTGAGCAGAGCCTGTCACCCCCCCCACTTCCTGACCCCCAACCCTCAGATATTTATAGACATTTATTAAATCCCCTCTCCATCTTCTCTTTTCCAGCCCCAGGTCCCTCAGCCTCTCCTCATCAGGCAGTGCTCCAGTCCCCTAATCATCCCCAAAGCCCTTTGCTGCACCCTCTCCAGCAGATCCCTGCCCCTCTTCAACTGGGGAGCCCAAAACTGTATGCAGTAATCAAGATGAGGTCTCACCAGGGCAGAGCAGGGGCAGGGAGAACCTCCCTTCATCTGGTGGACACGCTCTTCCTAATACACCCCAGGATCCCATTGGCCTTCTTGGGGCACACTGCTGTTAGCTAGAAGCTGTTTGCTCAGAATTCACCTTTTCTTCCAGAACTATTACAAAGCTGGATTGGAAGAGTTAAAATCCAAAGGATATGATCTGAAAATTGATGCTATTCCCATCCAAGCTGCCAAGGCTGCTAGACAGGCTGCAAGTGATGTGAGTATCTCCTTCCTAAAGGAATTGTTTCATCTTAAAGAGCTTAGTTAAACAGTGCACAGGTTTCTCCAGAGTCAGCATTATGAGAGGTGAGAATCATAGAATGGTTTGGGTTGGAAAGGATCTCCAAAGGTCATCTAATCCAACCCCCTCTGTGGTTGGAGGGCCAGAACCCTGTCCAGCCTCACCTTAAATATCTCCAGAGATGGGACCTCAACCACCAACCTGGGCAACTTGTTCTGGTGTTCCACTACCCTCATGGTGCAGAACTCATTCCTAACATCCAATCTAAATCTCTTCTTCTCTAGTTTGAAGCCATTGCCCCACATCCTATCAATACAGGCCTTTGTCAACAGTCTCTCTCCATCCCTCTTGTAGTTTCCAGGGGCTTAGTTTGTGTGAAGCTTAATTTGTGCTCTCCTTAGAATCACAGAATCGTTTTGTTTGGAAGAGACCTTTAAGATGGTCAAGTCCAACCACTAACTCAGCACTGCCAGGTCACCACTAAGCTGTGACCATTAGCACTTTTATCTCCACGGCTTTGAAACCCCTCCCCTCTCCCCC
>VWZE01003195.1:210071-228723 GCA_013396675.1 Eubucco bourcierii | reverse complement strand
CCCCCCCTTTCCCCCCCGTTCTCCCTATCAGTGTGTCTCCCAGTCACCAGAGCACACTGGCCCTCTCTTCCTCCTTTCCAGTATAAATACAAAGAAGCATATGAAAAGGCTCGAGGGAAGCAGGTTGGGTTCAGAAGCCTACAAGACGACCCTAAGCTTGTCCACTACATGAACGTAGCCAAGATTCAGTCTGATCGTGAGTACAAGAAAGACTATGAGAAAGCCAAGACTAACTACCACACACCTCCAGACTCACTCAGTGTCCAGGCTGCTAAACATTCTCAGGATGTAGCTTCCAATACTCACTACAAAAATCTGATCCATCACTACACTTACCTGCCAGATGCCATGTCTGTGGAGCTTGCAAAGAACATGATGGAAATTCAGAGTGATGTAAGTATTGCCACTGTTCCAGTTCAATGGGGGTTTGCCTGCATGCTGTGACAAATGAAAGACAGGTTTCTATGAAATGAAAATGGCCATTCCTGAGTGGGGGTGCTCTGAGTTTCCTTTGTCTTAGACAAGATCATTAGGAGTTTGGTTTGCTTTATTCTTGATGGCTTCTTTTAAGTTGGCTTGGTATATGTTCATGTGAGATAGATATGATGGTGTAGTGGGACTATTATCAACTACTTAGGACAAGGGAGTGGACAAAATCTAACTTGATATTATTTAAGATACTTCTGGAGACCTTTGGGGTAGGAGATCTCTCCTGGGACCTTCTAAATCCTTCTTGCAAACAAATAGTTATTGGAGCACTTTGTACCTCTTTGTGGAGTTGGAATTTGGCTCTGGTTAGATCCTTGCAGAGGTCCATTCATGTTGTAGATTCATAGTATGGTTTGGGTTGGAAGGGACCTTAGAGATCATCTACTTCAACCTCTGTGCCATGGGCAGGGATACCTCTCAACTAGACCTTGCAGCCTCATCCAACCTGGCTTGGAGGAGGGCAGGGCACCCACAACCTCCCTGGGCAGCCTGTTCTAGAGTCTCATCACTGTCATATTGAAGAACTTCTTCCTAACATCCAGTCTAACTCTACTCTCCCTTCATCTTCAAACCATTCCCCCTTCTTCTGTTGCAAGACACCCTGATGAACAGTCTCTCTCCAGCCTTGCTGTAGGGTAACTTCAGCTCTTGGGCCCCCCCTTTTCTTCTCCAGGCTGAACATCCCCTACTCCCTCAGCCTGTGTTCATAGCAGAGGTTCTCCAGTCCTTGGATCATCTTTGTGGCCTTCCTCTGTACTCACTGAGACCACTGCTGTTGCTGAACAAACTGGCTAGGCTGTGGTCATTGTTTTGAACAGAGTTATTACAGCTCCAAGGAGAAAATCTTACTCTATGTTGGCTTCCTCTCTTCCAGAATGCCTACAAACAGGATTACAACAGCTGGTTCAAGGGCATTGGATGGAGCCCTCTTGGTTCTCTGGATGTTGAAAAGGCCAAAAAGGCTGGAGAAGCACTAAATGAAAAGAAATATCGACAGCACCCTGGGACCCTCAAATTTACAAGCTTAAATGATTCTATGGCAATGCTTTTAGCTCAGGACAACACCAAGAAGCTGAGTGATGTAAGATGTTTGTTCTTACTCATTTATGAGTTGTATATTACTGGCTGATATGCCAGCTAAACAACCTTTCTATTTTAAAACTGTAAAAACAGTAAAATTGCAATTTATTGGTAAGAACAAAACAGAATCAGAATGGTTTGGGTTGGAAGGGACCTTAAAGACCATCCAGTTCCAAGCCCTTGCCATGGGCAAGGATACTTTCTACAAGATCAGGTTGTTCAAGGACCCATCCAATCTGACTTTGAACACTTTCAGGCTCGGAGCTTCTCTGAGCAACCTGTTCCAGTGATTTGCACTGGAAGAATTTCTTGTCTATTCTAAATTGAACTTCTTCCAGTTTGAAGCCATTACCCTTTGTCCTGTCACTCTATGCCTTTGTAAAAAGTCCCTCTCCAGCTCCCCTGTAGCCCCTTCAAATCCTGGAAGGCTACTGTAAGATCTCCCTGGAACCTTCTCTTCCCCAGGCTGATCAACCCCAACTCACTCAGCCTGGCCTCACAGCAGAGCCCTTCCAACACTCCCAGCATTGCTGTGGCCTCCTTTGGCCCTGCTCCAACAGGTCTGTGCTGTGCTGAGCACTCCAGAACTGGCCCCAGCCCTGCAGGTGAGGTCTCAGCAGAGCACAGCAGAGGGGCAGAATCCCCTCCCTGCCCCTGCTGCCCACACTGCTGGAGATCTGCCCTGGACACAGCTGGGGCTGTGCTAGCAGTGCACATTGATAGCTCATGTTGAACTTTTCATCAACCAGCACTCTCAAGTCCTTGCTGTAATGTCTCTGGTTGTTGTTATTACCAACCCTGTGCTTGTCAACAACCATTTGTTTGTTTTCCTTTGCAGATAGCATATAAGAAAGAGGGTGAAAAAGTAAAGCACAAATACACCCTGGATCCTGATGTTCCTCAGTTTATTCAAGCCAGAGTCAACGCCATCAATCTGAGTGATGTAAGCACAGAACCAGCAGTTTGTTCCAGAATATCTTTGTCTGTCACTTCCTTAACAGAAAAAAAAAATCCCTTTTATTTCTTCATGCTGTGGTACTGAATCTAGGATTGAACAAACTCTGAATTCAGCTAAACTTTTACTTCTAGCAGGCAGTAGGTGCTTGTTAAGCACCTTTGAATGCTCTCTGATCCTTCATGAGCATGAGAATGAGAAACCACTATCACTTGTAACTCAGGTTCCTGCATCACCTAAAACACACTGCAGAGGCAGGCAGTGCAAGTTCTCTGTATGTTGCTTCCTCCTACTGGGCTCTCAAAGGACATTAACTCACCCAGTGGAAAGGCTGTGATGCCCTTTCCTGCCATTTCACCACTACTCTGCTTCCTTTCCATCACTTCTTGCACCCATCCAACACCCTGAGTATTTCCCTTTGTGATACTAATATTTTTTTGGTGGCATTATCAACCCCCCAGGCACTGGATAAATTCTGCCATCTCCTTTAACAGCCTTGAAATACTTTTAGTCTGGCCAGACACCAACTGCCCACAAAAAATCAACCAGACTGATCTCTTCAGTCACTTCATAGAATCACAGAATTTTGTTGGTTGGAGAACCCCTCTAAGATAGAGTCCAACCTTCAACCCAACACCACCATGGCCATTAAACCGTGCCCTAAAGTGCCATGTCCACATGTTTCTTGAACACTTCCAGGAATGCTGACTCAACCACCTCACTGGGTGGCTTCAGACCACACAAGACCTGATTTTGATGCCAACAGGGAAAAAATCCTGAAAGTTCAGTCAGATGACAAAAGGTTTTGGTTAAGGAAGGGGCAAAAATCCCACTAAGTGAGATGGTTCATGTAACAATTGCAAAATGTGGTTAGGGAGTTAATGATTTAGCTGACTGTCTTGGTGGGCTTTTGGGTCTTGGTGGGCTTAGTTTTGGGTCTTGGTGGGCTTATTTTTGGGTCTTGGTGGGTTTAGTTTTGGGTCTTGGTGGGCTTAGTTTTGGGTCTTGGTGGGCTTAGTTTTGGGTCTTGGTGGGCTTAGTTTTGGGTCTTGGTGGGCTTAGTTTTGGGTCTTGGTGGGCTTAGTTTTGGGTTTTGGTGGGCTTAGTTTTGGGTCTCGGTTGCCTGACTTTTGTGTATTGATGGGCCAGACTTCTGGGTCTTGGTGGCCTGTCTTCTGGGTCTTGGTGGCCTGACTTTTGGGTCTTGGTGGCCAGACTATTGGGTCTTGCTGGCCTGACTTCTAGGTCTGAGTAGTAGAGTTCATTTGTTGTGGTAACATCACTAGTTTGTATGCAGGTTGCTATTTGGGCCTTGCATGTGCACAAATTGAGTATTTTTATTCCTCAAATGGTAACAGAAATAATATCTTAAACCTCTTTGTTGAAGTTGCTGCTCATAGCACTGCTAACTGAGACTTTTCTGTCCTTACAAGGCTAACTACAAAGCTGACTGGAAAAAAACCCTTGCCAAAGGCTATGACCTGAAGCCAGATGCCATTCCCATTATTGCTGCGAAGGCTTCTCGAAATATAGCAAGTGATGTAAGTAGCATTTTCATCAAGTGGGCTGTACACAGTTTTCTGTGTGCTCTGTATGGAATGGGACAGTGCCACTTAGTGCTGAGGAGTGAAACTCTTGTGATACTAAAAAGCATCAACTGAGTTCAGATGTTTACATGAACCTCTGGAAGAAACTTGCTTCTTTACAAATGCAGCCTTAACAGGAGAGTGCTGCTCAGCTGGGGTTTTTTGTTATGTGGGCTTCACATATTCACCAGCTTGTTTGCAAGTTCATCTGTTGTCATTTCACAGCATCACAGAATGTCAGGGGTTGGAAGGGAACTCAAAAGCTCAAAAGCAGTCCAACCCTCCTGCTAGAGCAGGAGCACCTAGAGCAGATCACACAGGAATGTGTCCAGGCAGGTTTTGAACATCCCCAGAGAGGGAGACTCCACACCCACCCTGGGCAGCCTGTCCCAGTCTTCTGTCACCCTCACAGTTGAAAAAATCCTCCTCATGTTTCCATGGAACTTCCTGTGCCTCAGCTTCCACCCATTGCCCCTTGTGCTGTCACTGGGCATCACCCAGCAGAGCCTGGCTCCAGCCTCCTGGCACTCACCCTGCACATATCCATAACCATTGCTGAGGTCACCTCTCAGTCTCCTCCAAGCAGCACGGCCCCAAATCCTCAGTCTCTTTTCAAAAGAGAGCTGCTCCACAACCTCCCTGGAAGTGTTCAAAGCCAGGTTGGAGGAGGCCTTGAGTGCCTGTACTAGTGGGAGGTGTCCCTGCCTATGACAGGAGGTTGGAACTAGATGATCCTTGAGGTCCCTTCCAACTTTCCCATTCTATGATTCAATGATAGCAGGTCTGTTTTCTTTCCTGTGGGTAAAGCTTGCTTTCTTTTCTTTTCCTGTGTCTCTAGTACAAGTACAAGGAATCCTATGAGAAAGACAAAGGCAAACAGGTTGGGTACCGCAGCCTGCAGGACGACCCCAAACTCGTGCATTACATGCACGTGGCCAAGATACAGTCGGACCGGGAGTACAAGAAGGATTATGAAGTCACCAAGACCAAATACCACACTCCTTTGGATATGTTCAGCGTGACAGCTGCCAAGAAAGCCCAGGAAGCAGTGACCAACACTGGCTACAAGCAACTAATTCACAACTACACACTCCTGCCTGACTCTGTGAATCTGGAGCTATCGAGAAATGTGATGCAGCTTCAGAGTGATGTATGTGATGAATGGCCAGGAGAAGATTTAAGGCCTTACCTGTTTTTATAGAATCACATAGGATAGCCATCACATGTGATGCTGCAAATGATTTCCATTCTCCAAATGTGATGGCTCAAATGTGATGTCAGGCTTGAAAGAGAGAGAGTTTGGGCTCTTTAGCCTGGAGAAGAGAAGGCTTCCAGGAGACCTTGCAGTAGCCTTACAGTATCTGGAGGGGGCCTACAGGAAGGCTGGGGAGGGACTATTGACAAGGTCTTGCAACAACAGGACAAGGGGCAATGGGTTTGAACTGGCAGAGGGGAGATTTAGACTGGATGTTAGGAGGAAGTTGTTTGCAGTGAGGGTGGTGAGACACTGGCACAGGTTGCCCAGGGAGGTTGTGGCTGCTCCCTCCCTGGAGGTGTTCAAGGCCAGGTTGGAGGAGGCCTTGAGTGAGCTGTGCTAGTGGGAGGTGTCCCTGCCTATGGCAGGGGGCTGGAACTGGATGATCCTTGAGGTCCCTTCCAACCTTAAAATTCTATGATTCTATGAAAGGGACCACAAGGATCATCTAGTTCTAAGCCCCCTGCCATGGGCAGGGACACCTCACACTAGATCAGGCTGTCCAAAGCCTCATGCAGCCTGACCTTAAACACCTCCAGGGATGAGGCTTCCACCACCTCCCTGGGCAACCCATTCCAGGGTCTCAACACCCTCATGGTGAAGTACTTCTTCCTAACATCCAGTTAATCTACCCATTTCCAGCTTTGTTCCATTCCCCCCAGTCTTATCACTACCTGACATCCTAAAAAGTCCCTCCCCAGCTTTCTTGTAGGCCCCCTTCAGATACTGGAAGGCCACGATAAGGTCACCTGGGAGCCTTCTCCTCTCCAGACTGGACAACCCCAACTCCCTCAGTTTCTTCTCGTAGCAGAACAGCTCCAACCCTCTGAGCATCCTTGTGGACCCTTTGTGCTGGTTTGAGATGTAATTGAGGTTCAGTGAACCCAAAAAAAGATGCAATGGTTTGGTAATTCCCCACCCCCACACACAATTAAATCCCCCAGACTAGAACTCAGCCAACTGGAAGTTAAGGACTGAAGCTCTATTTACAGCTCAGCACAATGTACAAGCAGAGATATACACAATAGACAGGAACAGTTACAGAAATATGCAAGTTAAAGGTAATACAGAAACACAACTCCCCTCCCAGAAATCAGAGACCCCAGGAGGGCCTCCCAACCACCCTTCCACTTTCCACCCCTCTACCTTACCCCAGAGTCTGCCTTACATGCAAGGTGAGCTTGGAGGATGGGCAAGGGGGGTTAGAAGCAGAGTGATGAGTTGGGTTACAGAGCAGAAAGCCCAGCAGACCCAGCAGCTCCCAGAGAGAGACTCTCTGTGTTACCTACATTTGTGTCCTTGTTTTTATACATCTCAGCAAGCCTGTGAGTGAAGCAGACATCACCAGTGTTTACTTTTCACAGCCTAGAATCTATTTTTTATTATTCCAATTAGCCTCAAACCAGCACACCCTTCTCTGGACACCTTCCAGCACATCCATAGCCCTCTTGTAATAGTGGCTCCAGAACTGGACACAGTACTCCAAGTAGGGTCTCACCAGTGGGGAGTAGAGGGGGAGGATCACATCCCTTGACCTGCTGGTGGCCACACTTCTCTTGATGCAGCCCAGAATCTGGTTTTGTATGCAACCTTTCTAATGTTCCTCCTCTCATTGTGTTTTTTCTTCTTTATTTATTCAAAGAATGTGTACAAAGCAGACTTCAATAACTGGTTGAAAGGAGTTGGCTGGATACCACTTCAGTCCCTGGATGTAGAAAAGGTCAAGAAAGCCACACAGATCCTCAGTGAGAAGAATTATCGCCAACACCCAGACAAGCTGAAGTTCTCCATCCCCACAGATGCAATGGAGCAGGTGTTGGCCAAACAAAATGCCCAGACCATGAACAAGGTGAGAATTGTTGCAGATGATAATAACTGAGACAGAGATTAGATCTTGATCTGGCAAAATCATAGAATCACACAATGGTAAAGGTTTGGAAGGACCTGTAGAGATCATCCAGTCCAATCCTCTACCAAAGCAGAATCACCTAGGACAGGTCACACAGGAACACATCCAGACAGGTTTTGAAAGTCTCCAGAGAAGGAGACTCCACAACCTCTCTGGACAGTCTGCTCCAGGATTTCAGCACCCCCACACCAGACAAGTTTCTCCTTCTTTTCAGGTGAAACCTCCTGGGTTCCAGTTTGTGCTTATTGTGCTTTGTGCTGTCACTGGGTGCCACTGACAAGAGTCTTACCCCAGCCTCTTGCCCCCCAGAGGTCTTTTTACTCTTGTTGAGCATTGAGAAGATCCCCTTGGGGCTGCTTTTCTCCAGGCTCCACAGCCTCAGGTCCCTCCTCCTTCCCTCCTCACAGAGGTGCTCCAGGCCCCTCAGCATGTTTGTAGCCTCCACTGGACTCTCTCCAGTAGGTCCCTGTGTCTCTGGAACTGGGGAGCCCATTGAACACCTTGTCTCTTTCTGCAGGACAGATCTTTAATCAGTGAGCTGAAAATCCCCTGAGATTGTCAGTTTTGTAGAAAATTATTTGAAAAGGAAATTTAAATTAAGATTTCTTTGAAATTTGAGTTTCCTTCCTTGAAAAGAAATCTTTCAATTTATCCTGAGATGTCTGGGACACCGCTGGATCCCTATTCCATATGTGCCACGCGAAGAGGGTGTATGAGATAAAAAGAATTTCTGCTTTACATTAAAACAGAGAAGAATCCATACTGCAAATTCTCAGTCCCAGTATTTCTTAGCCATCAAAACATACTCTGTTGATTCCTCAAAGCTGTAAAGAGAGAGAAGAAATTGAATTCTGCCACTCAGCAGTGATCTTTGTGAAGGTTATGTGAAGTGCCCTTTTGAGAAGGCTATTTCTAGTGCTTATGGATTCATATTAAAATATGATTTACTGTAAATAAGCCAACCAAAAGCAAGCTTTACCAGGAGAAGTTTAGGTTGGATATGAGGAACAATTTCTTTGCTGCAAGATTGATCAGGGATTGGAGCAGGCTACCCAGGGAGGTGGTGGAGTCACCATGCCTGGAGGTGCTCAGAGAACCTGTGGCCATGGCACTCTGGGGCATGGTTTAATGGCCATGGTGGTGCTGAGTTGAAGGTTGGACTGGATGATCTTAGAGGGCTTTTCCAACCTTAATGATTCTATTATTTTCTTCTTTTCTGAGGGCAAAACCTCCCTGATGCTAACCATTACTTTGTAACTGCAGAGACTCTACACTGATAAATGGAACAAGGAGAAGACCAGCATCCATGTTATGCCAGACACTCCAGAGATTCTGCAGTCCAGAGTGAACCAGATCACCATGAGTGATGTGAGTTACATTCAGTGTCTACTGCACAGAACAGAAACTGGTGTAGTTTCTGTGGGTTGTTTTTTTTTTTGGGGGGGAAAACATTTGAATTTCAGCTGTGGGATGCTTCAGTAGGTCTTCCTAACTGGGTTCTTGTTCTCTTTTGCATTAGAAACTTTACAAAGCAGCATGGGAGGAAGACAAGAAGAAAGGTTATGACTTGAAGCCAGATGCTATTCCGATAAAGGCAGCCAAAGCCTCCAGAGATATTGCAAGTGATGTAAGTTTGATCTGATTACTCACCTCAGAGGACCTACAGAGGCAGTCAGGATGCTTTCAGGGTGCTTTTATGAACAAGCTTTTTTACTTGTCTGTGTTTCTTTTTATGTATGGTGGGACAAACCTTTGCTCTCCACTGGAGTAATGCTCTGTTGTGCTATTCTACTCTATTTAGCAGGCTGCCAAGTCTTGTGTGCCTCTGTTCAGCAGGCTATTTTGTGAGATCATTCATAGAATCACAGAATGGTTTGGGTTGGAAGGGACCTTCAAGATCATCTAGATGCAATGCCCCCACTGTGGGCAGGGACAGCTTTCACTAGCCCAGATTGCTCAGTCTTGGACCTCAAGGATCATCCAGTTCCAACCCCCTGCCATAGGCAGGGACACCTCCCACTAGTACAGGGCACTCAAGGCCTTGTCCAACCTGGCCTTGAACACCTCCTGGGAGAGAATATCCACAACGTCCCTGTACCAGTGTCTCCCCACCCTCACTGGGAAGAATTTCTTCCTAATACCCAATCAAAATCTGCTCTCCTCAAGTTTCAATCCATTCCCTCCTGTGGAACACATCCAGGGAGGGAGTATCCACAACCTCCCTGGCCTTGAACACCTCCAGGGAGGGAGTATCCACAACCTCCCTGGCCTTGAACACCTCCAGGGAGGGAGTATCCACAACCTCCCTGGCCTTGAACACCTCCAGGGAGGGAGTATCCACAACCTCCCTGGCCTTGAACACCTCCAGGGAGGGAGTATCCATAACCTCCCTGGCCTTGAACACCTCCAGGGAGGGAGTATCCATAACCTCCCTGGCCTTAAACACCTTCAGGGATGGGAGTATCCATAACCTCCCTGGCCTTGAACACCTCCAGGGAGGGAATATCCACAACCTCCCTGGGCAACCTGTTCCATTGTCTCCCCACCCTCACTGGAAAGAATTTCTTCTTAATACCCAGTCAAAATCTGTTCTCCTCAAGCTTCAATCCATTCCCTCCTGTACTTTCATGTTTGACTAAAACTAAGCTCTTGCAATGAAAAAGAACTGACATTTTGGATGTGTTTTCAGAAGTGAAATTGAACTTCATAATGCAGAGGGGTTTGACTGAAATATTCCTGTTCTTCCTTTTTCCTGCTGACAGTATAAATACAAACTAGCCTACGAAAAAGCCAAAGGGAAACACATTGGCTTCCGCAGCCTTGAAGACGACCCCAAGCTGGTGCACTTCATGCAGGTGGCCAAGATGCAATCTGACCGTGAATACAAAAAAGACTATGAGAAGGCAAAGACCAATTTCCACACTCCAGTGGACATGTTCAGTGTGGTGGCAGCCAAGAAAGCACAGGAAGTGGCTACAAATGCCAACTACAAGAACTTGATCCATACCTACAACGTTTTGCCGGATGCTATGAGCCTTGAGTTAGCCAAGAACATGATGCAATTGCAAAGTGATGTGAGTGAGCTATACTTCAGCCTTTGCTTTGTCAATACAGTGATGCTCAGTTTATGAATCATAGAATCATAGAATGGTAAGGTTGGAAGGGATCTCAAAGATCATTTAATTCCAACCCCCTGCCATAGGCAGGGACACCTCCCACTAGCACAGCTCACTCAAGGCCTCAAACAACCTGGCCTTGACCTCCTCCAGGGAGGGAGCAGCCACAACCTCCCTGGGCAACCTGTGCCAGTGTCTCACCACCCTCACTGTCAAGAACTTCCTCCTAACATCCAGTCTAAATCTCCCCTCTTCCTGTTTACACCCATTGCCCTTTGTCCTGTCATTGCAAGACCTTGTAAATAATCCCTCCCCAACCTTCCTGTAGGCCCCCTTCAGATACTGGAAGGCTACTCTAAGGTCTCCTTGAAGATCCCCTCTCAGCCTTCTCTTCTCCAGGCTGCAGAATCCCAACTCTCTCAGTCTGTCCTCATAGGAGAGCTGCTGCAGCCCTCTGAGCACCCTTATGGCCCTCCTCTGGACCCACTCCAACACTTCCATGTCCTTCCTGTGCTGAGGGCTCCAGAACTGTACACAGTTGAAAGCGTGCTGCAAGATACAGAGTTCCATTTTCTTAATGGAATTAGTTCAGTTATGTACTGAAATGTAGTAAATTAAAGGAGACCTTCAACAGGGATAATTAAAGGAGACCTTCAGCAGGGATAGCTGTTTTGTTTCTCTAAGACTGAAATATTGGACTCAGAAAGAAGTCATTTATATATAAAGTAAAAATGGATTATTTGCAGACTCCATCAGGCTCTTCAGGAACTAAGACAGGAAAAGCTTTGCCTTTCACTAAGAGTTTCATCTTGTACTTCTAAAATGATCTCTTTTTGGAGGGGGAACTCATCTAGGGTTACTCACAGACTGAGGGTTTTGGTTTTTTTTGTCTCAGTATAGTGATTCAGGATGATCCTCTTCTTCAGGAAGGCCTTGGCTTATAATCTCAGACGTCATAAAGAGGATCTGAACATTGTGTGAAGGTGGAATAATAAAGGCCCCACTGTAACAAATGTGTTTCCATATAAACCTTGAATGCACCTGGATGCTGTTTGCTTCTTTTCAGAGCAAGAGCGTTCCAAATGTAATATTAAACACAGGAGGAGTTGTCATGGATTACAGACTCTTGGTTTTCATGCATCTGATTCTTTTTTTTCTTTCTGCCTCCAGAATCAGTACAAAGCAGAATATGATGAAACTATGAAAGGTGTTGGGTGGATGCCACTGGGCTCCCTAGAAGCTGAGAAGAACAAAAAGGCCATGGAGATTGTTAGTGAAAAGAAATATCGCCAGCACCCTGACAAGCTGAAGTATTCTGTTCCTATGGATTCCATGAACATGGTCTTAGCTTTAAACAATGCTAAAATCATGGATGAGGTAAGAAACTGATCACTAAAAGTCATCCAAGCTTGCAGAAGTAAGACACAGATTACACATGATGGTATAGTCAGTCCTCTTGTATGTATAGCTCTGGAAGTCATCCAGTTTGGCAGCTTAATGAATATGCCTGACTAATTGTGCTCAACTTAGAATCATAGAATCATAGAATGGTAAGGTTGGAAGGGACCTCAAGGATCATCTAGTTCCAACCCCCTGCCACAGGCAGGGACACCTCCCACTAGTACAGCTCACTCAAGGCCTCATCCAACCTGGCCTTGAACACCTCCAGGGAGGGAGCATCCACGACCTCCCTGGGCAACCTGTGCCAGTGTCTCACCACCCTCACTGTCAAGAACTTCCTCCTAACATCCAGTCTAAATCTCCCCTCTGCCAGTTTAAGCCCATTGCCCCTTGTCCTGTCATTGCAGGACCTTGTAAATAATCCTTCCCCAACCTTCCTATAGGCCCCCTTCAGATACTGGAATGCTGCTATCAGGTCCCCTCGAAACCTCCTCTTCTCCAGGCTGAAGAGCCCCAACTCTCTCAGCCTGTCCTCATAGGAGACAGGGTCAAAGTAAAACTTGTGGGTCAAAATAAAAAATATTTAACAAGGGAAAAAGAAAAAAGGGAGGGAAAAGAAGACAAAACATATGATGCAAAATCAATCACTTACCACCTCCCCTGGGCAGATTGATGCCCACTCAGTTCCCAAATGAAAGATGTCTGACTTCTCTAACCCCTTTCTTCTCCCTTTAATTTTGCTCATCAGAATGTTATATGACATAGAATCAATCATAGAATGGTAAGGTTGGAAGGGACCTCAAGGATCATCTAGTTCCAACCCTTTGCCATAGGCAGGGACACCTCCCACTAGTACAGCTCACTCAAGGCCTCCTCCAACTTGGCCTTGAACACCTCCAGGGAGGGAGCAGCCACAACCTCTCTGGGCAACCTGTGCCAGTGTCTCACTACCCTCACTGCAAACAACTTCCTCCTAACATCCAGTCTAAATCTCCCCTCTGCCAGTTCAAACCCATTGCCCCTTATCCTGTCATTGCAAGACCTGGATACATGGAGTATCTCTCTGATTATTTGGGTTCATCTGCCTGGTTATGTCCCCTCCCATCTCCTTGCACAGCCTCCTAAGTCTGTGGGGGCAGAGAGAAACAGAGAAGGGCTTGATAGTGTGCAAATGCTGTTCAGCAAGAGCTAAAAGATTTTAGTGCATTAGCAGCACTGTTTTAGCCACAGTTGTAAACCACAGCAGTGGTGGAGCTGATCTGAAGAGGGCTAACTCCATCCCAACCAGACACAGCACATTCTGAAATTTGCTCTCCTCTGCTGTTCACTGTGCTGCTGGGCAAGAAACAAGCACTGAAATGCTTCAGCCCTAGTGGAATTTCTTCTACTACTATTTCAACCTCGCACAACTTCCTAACAGCTCTTTCTCATTCATACTGTTTTTAAATGCCAAAATAAAGTGGAAGATGCCCTGTTAGTAGTTGCATCATTCCAAAGGAGATTTATGTTTCTTTATACATACTTCTTTTACTGGGCCAGAATCACAGGCCAGCCATGGGCTGCTGGCTGTCAGCAATCTGGAGTTAGCCAGAGCAGCTGATCTAAGTTGGCTACTGATGTATCCCAGACCATAAACTTCATGCTCAGGATAAAGGAGAAAGGTTTCTGAGATTGAGGGGATCTCTTGCTCCTGCTCTTTCCTGCATTTATTGTGACCACTGCATATTAACTGGAGTGAGTATAACTTTGCACACTTGATACTGGCATTGGGATTAATTTGGCTGTTCCATGAAATCTATTTTCATTGCAACCCACAGGTCTCCTTTTCCTGATTCCCCTTCTCTGCTGGGAAGAGCTCATCAAGCTGCTAGGGTTTAACCTCAGATATGGGCTCAACACAGACAGTTGACATCTCTGTTTTTCTTGTATCATTCCAGCACAAGTACAAACAAGCCTGGGAAGAAGACAAAAAGAAAATTCACATCACCCCAGATATCCCACAGATTGCTTTAGCAAAAGTGAATGCATTTAATCTGAGTGATGTAAGTACTTTTTTTAAGACTGGGATGTGGCTCTTGGGTGTTTTATTAGGGATGAGGCAACAGCAGATGAAAATCTCTCTAATTCGCAGTTTATTACCTACAAATGTTCCTTTTCCTCAATTCCTTCCTCAAAATTAAATACAAAAATCTACCAAGTAAAAAAAAAGGAAAAAAAAAACCCCTGTAAATATGTAGTCAGATTGTGGCAGATTAACCCTCTTCTTTTGGTCACAGATCACAGGATCACAGAATAATAGGGTTTGGAAGGCACCTCTAGAGATCAAGTCCAGCCCCACTGCTAAAGCAGGTTCAACAAGGGCAAGAAAAAATGCAGATGGGTGTTGATAATCCCCAGAGAAAGAGACTCCACAACCTATCTGGGCAGCCTGTGCCAGGGCCCCAGAACCTTCATAGCAAAGAAGTTTCTCCTCCTGTGGAGACCAAACGTCTTGCATTCCAATTTGTGCCTATTGCCCAATGTCCTATCACAGGACGCATTGAAAAGAGCCTGGTCCCTTCTTCTTGAAACCTACCCCTCAGATATTTATAAACACTCAGAAGATCATAGAATCATAGAATGGGAAGGTTGGAAGGGACCTCAAGGATCATCCAGTTCCAACCCCCTGCCATAGGCAGGGACACCTCCCACTAGTACAGCTCACTCAAGGCCTCCTCCAACCTGGCCTTGAACACCTCCAGGGAGGGAGCAGCCACAACCTCCCTGGGCAGCCTGTGCCAGTGTCTCATCACCCTCCCTGTAAAGAAATTCCTCCTAACATCCAGTCTAAATCTCCCCTCTGCCAGTTCAAACCCATTGCTCCTTGTCCTGTCATTGCAAGACCTTGTCAATAGTCCCTCCCCAACCTTCCTGGAGCCCCTTTCAGATACTGGAAGGCTACTCTAAGGTCTCCTTGAAGATCCCCTCTCAGCCTTCTCTTCTCCAGACTAAACAACCCCAGGGCTTTCAGTCTTTCCTCATAGGAGAGATGTTCAACTCCCCAAATCATGATTGTTGGACTCTCTGTAGTAGGTCATGTCTCTCTTGAAGTGGGGAACCCAAACCTGGACACAGTATTCCAGGTGCGGTCTCACCAGGGCAGAGCAGAGGGATATGATATGTCCCTGATATGGGCAGGGACACTTCCTTTCTAGACTAGGCTGCTCAAAGCCTCATGCAACCTGGCCTTGAGCACCCCCATGGAGAAGGCACCCAAAGCCTCTTGAGCAGCCTATTCCAGAGTCTCACCACCCCCATACTGAAAAATGTCTTCCTAAGATCTAGTCTAACCCTGCTTTCTCTCAACTTCAAACCCTTCCGCCTTGTCCTGTCTCTAGACACACTCATGAATAGTCCCACTGCAGCCTTCCTGTAGGATCCCTTCAGCTATTGGAAGGCAGCTCTAAGGTCCCCCTGGAGTTTTCTCCTCTCCAGACTGAACACCCACAGCTCCCTCAGCCTGTCCTCATGGCAGAGGTGCTGCAGCCCTTGGATCATCTTTGTGGCCCTTATCTGGACTTACAGTCCAGCCTCACTGGTGTCTGAATGATAGCATTTGACTTAAAGACTGTGACATGAAAAAATATAAATTCACCTCTCTTTGTCCCTGAGTGCCTTAACTGCTGAAGGAGTATTAAGCATTTGAGTAGTCTGATTCAAGTTATCATATAACATTAATCATATTTGCTTCAAGTGCCTATGGTTTACTTTGGGTTTTTTTTTTGTTTGTTTGTTTGTTTTGCTTTAAAGATGTTTCTTTTGATTCTGTGTTTCTTTTCTTTTCACAGAAAATGTACAGGCTATCATTTGAAGAAGCTAGAAAGAAAGGCTACGACCTCAGGGCTGATGCTATCCCTATTAAAGCTGCCAAAGCTTCTAGGGACATTGCTAGTGATGTAAGTGCTTGAAAGACAAAACCATCAGTTCAGATACTATAAACCATGAATTTCTTGGCACACTTCAATGTTATCTACCAACTATCTGAAGTCTCTTTATTCTCTGCTTTGCAAATAACTCTGAGGTATTGATGTGTGTTCTAAAACACTTTCTAGCAGGGTTAAAGAACAATTTCTCCATTAGAAAGGTTAAGGAGATGGATGAGGGGGTCAGAAGAACCAAAAAGGCAGCTGATTGCTTACTTTGATAGTGCTTGAACAGTCTATAGAGGTGGACTTGTAGTTTAGACAAGCTGGTCAGAGATCAGCCTCCTATCTGAGAAGAACAGATACTGCTGTATGAAGCTTTACCACTGCAGTAAAAAGAATTTATTCCTTTGCTGAAAGCCTCATTAAATTTCTTGATGCTGAGAGCCTCTGGAATCAGAACCATTCTGAACTCCTTTGTGTATCAGTGCTGTGGCAAAGGCAAAACCCAGCCTGAGAGAGAGATGAACCTAGGGCTCACCATTTGGTTTTGAACAGCACAGGGGATGTTGTTTGAGTCAATTTGATCTGCCACTGCTCTCAGTCTGAGGGAAGGGTACTTCCATTGTCAGTTTCTTCCGAGCAGTAAAGGAAAAAGGAAGTGATCCTTGGTCTGTGTAGGTTGTCCAGGGTGGATAAGAAATTGAGGAAAGAATTAATGATTTGGATTATCTGCTTTATTTAAAACAAAACAAAACAAAACTGGAAAAGGTCTTGAGAATTGTCTTGAATTTAGTGAGCAAGTGAACCTAATGGAAGTGCTGATTAGATCTTTATTTGATGGTTAGTCTTTAGGTATAGACTTAAGCACTCTGAGAATAGTGCAAACTACCTCCACTATAGTTACCCAAGGCAAATATTGGAAGCAGGACAGCAATAGCAACTGAGAACTGTGTGGGTTAATTTACCTTGCTTCTAGTGGCTGTGATAACACACAGGATCATAGAATGGCTTAGATCAGAAGGGACCTTAGAGCTCATCTACTCCAACCTCCCTGCCATGGGCTTGAATGCCTCTCAGCTAGACTTAGTTGCTCAGGGCCTCATCCTACCTGGCCTTGAACACCCCAAGGGAGGAGGCATCCACAACCTCTTTGGGCAACATATTTCAGAGTCTCACCACCCTTGTACTGAAGAGCTTCTTCATCTCAGAGCTAAGTATCTCTAAACTGCAGTGTGAAAAGAACTGCCTTCAGCAAATTAGATCTTGGGTGTTCCTTTGCCTTTTGCTTTCCATCAGTATGTTTCATACTTTCATTGTGTTATTTGTAATGGGAATGGAAACTGATTGAACCTCAGGGTATGTTAGACCTCGTACAGAATGAACTGTGGTAAGGAAATTTCATTTAGTAAGGAAGTGTTTACATGTACTTTTAAAAGGCACATAAGACATTGTTTTGCTTTGGAGGGCACCCTAAGAGTAAGTGGACAAAACCACCACTGTGATGTCTTCTTAACAATGTGAGAATTTTTGATTCTCATTTTTTGTGAGTTGATTTTTGCCTTCTGAGGCAGATGCTGCTTATTAAAGTCTCTATCTCTGCTCTCTTTACAGTATAAATACAAATTAGGCTATGAACAAGACAAAGGGAAACTTGTAGGCTTCCGTAGCCTTCAGGATGACCCCAAACTTGTCCATTACATGCAAGTGGCCAAGATGCAGTCTGACAGGGAGTACAAGAAAGCCTATGAGATGGGCAAGACGCACTACCAAACACCTTCTGACGCGCTCAGCATCGTAGCAGCCAAGGAGGCACAAGACCGCGTAACCAACACCAACTACAAGAGGCTGATCCACCAATATATGCTGCTGCCAGATGCCATGAGTTTAGAACTCTACAGAAACATGAATCAGATACAGAGTGATGTAAGTGGCTCTTTTCTTTCTGTTGTTCACAGCTGTGGCTTCTTTTCCCTGTGTTTTTTTGCTATGGCTTTGTATTGGAAACAATGGAAATATTAAGTGTTGTGGAATCATAAAGAGGTTTGGATTGGAAGGGACCATAAAGATCATCTAGTTCCAACCTCCCTGCCATGGGAAGGGACACCTTCCACTACAGCAGCTTGCTCAAAGCCTTATCCAACTTGGCTTGAAACACTTCCAGGCCTGGAGCCTCCGCAACTTCTCTGGGCAACCTATTCCAGTGCCTCACCACCTTTATGGTGCAGAATTTCTTCCTAATCACAGAACTTTAGAGGTTGGGAGTGACCTCCAGAGATCATCCAGTCCAAGCCCCCTGCCAAGGTAGGATCCCCTAGGGTAGTCTGCACAAGAATGCACCCAGGCAGGTTTGGAAAGTCTCCAGAGAAGGAGGCTCCACAACCTCTCTGGGCAGCCTGCTCCAGGGCTCTGTCACCCTCACTGTAAAAATGCTTCTTCTCGTGTTGAGGCGAAGCCTTCACTGTTCCAGTTTGTAGCTGTTACTCCTTGTCTTATTGCTGCTGTGCACTGGAAAGAGATTGGCTCCAACCGCTTGACACTCACCCAATGGCACTAGAGAAAAAGCATTATAAGAAGCATCTTACANAGCATCTGACAGAACTGAGGTTGTTTAGTGAGAAGACCAATGAAGGGAAACCGCATTGCTCTCTACAACTCCCTGAAAGGAGGTTGCAGTGAGGTGGAGCTGGTCTCTTCCCTAGTATCAGGTGTTAGAATGAGAGGAAATGGCCTTACATTGTGCCAGGGGAGGTTTATCTTGGAGATTAGGAAAAAATTCTTTGCTGCAAGAGTGGTCAGGCATTGGTACAGGCTTCCCAGGGAGCTGGTGGATCACCATCCTGGAGATGTTGAAGCAACCTATGGACATAGAATCATAGAATGGTAAGGTTGGAAGGGATCTCAAAGATCATCTAGTTCCAACCCCCTGCCATAGGCAGGGACACCTCCCACTAGCACA
>VWZE01003195.1:165512-209649 GCA_013396675.1 Eubucco bourcierii | reverse complement strand
TGTTCCTTTGCCTTTTGCTTTCCATCAGTATGTTTCATACTTTCATTGTGTTATTTGTAATGGGAATGGAAACTGATTGAACCTCAGGGTATGTTAGACCTCGTACAGAATGAACTGTGGTAAGGAAATTTCATTTAGTAAGGAAGTGTTTACATGTACTTTTAAAAGGCACATAAGACATTGTTTTGCTTTGGAGGGCACCCTAAGAGTAAGTGGACAAAACCACCACTGTGATGTCTTCTTAACAATGTGAGAATTTTTGATTCTCATTTTTTGTGAGTTGATTTTTGCCTTCTGAGGCAGATGCTGCTTATTAAAGTCTCTATCTCTGCTCTCTTTACAGTATAAATACAAATTAGGCTATGAACAAGACAAAGGGAAACTTGTAGGCTTCCGTAGCCTTCAGGATGACCCCAAACTTGTCCATTACATGCAAGTGGCCAAGATGCAGTCTGACAGGGAGTACAAGAAAGCCTATGAGATGGGCAAGACGCACTACCAAACACCTTCTGACGCGCTCAGCATCGTAGCAGCCAAGGAGGCACAAGACCGCGTAACCAACACCAACTACAAGAGGCTGATCCACCAATATATGCTGCTGCCAGATGCCATGAGTTTAGAACTCTACAGAAACATGAATCAGATACAGAGTGATGTAAGTGGCTCTTTTCTTTCTGTTGTTCACAGCTGTGGCTTCTTTTCCCTGTGTTTTTTTGCTATGGCTTTGTATTGGAAACAATGGAAATATTAAGTGTTGTGGAATCATAAAGAGGTTTGGATTGGAAGGGACCATAAAGATCATCTAGTTCCAACCTCCCTGCCATGGGAAGGGACACCTTCCACTACAGCAGCTTGCTCAAAGCCTTATCCAACTTGGCTTGAAACACTTCCAGGCCTGGAGCCTCCGCAACTTCTCTGGGCAACCTATTCCAGTGCCTCACCACCTTTATGGTGCAGAATTTCTTCCTAATCACAGAACTTTAGAGGTTGGGAGTGACCTCCAGAGATCATCCAGTCCAAGCCCCCTGCCAAGGTAGGATCCCCTAGGGTAGTCTGCACAAGAATGCACCCAGGCAGGTTTGGAAAGTCTCCAGAGAAGGAGGCTCCACAACCTCTCTGGGCAGCCTGCTCCAGGGCTCTGTCACCCTCACTGTAAAAATGCTTCTTCTCGTGTTGAGGCGAAGCCTTCACTGTTCCAGTTTGTAGCTGTTACTCCTTGTCTTATTGCTGCTGTGCACTGGAAAGAGATTGGCTCCAACCACTTGACACTCACCCAATGGCACTAGAGAAAAAGCATTATGAGAAGCATCTGACAGAACTGAGGTTGTTTAGTGAGAAGACCAATGAAGGGAAACCGCATTGCTCTCTACAACTCCCTGAAAGGAGGTTGCAGTGAGGTGGAGCTGGTCTCTTCCCTAGTATCAGGTGTTAGAATGAGAGGAAATGGCCTTACATTGTGCCAGGGGAGGTTTATCNCTAAACCTCCCCTCTGCCAGTTCAAACCCATTGCCCCTTGTCCTGCCATTACAAGACCTTGTCAAAAGTCCCTCCACAGCCTTCCTGTAGGCCCCCTTCAGGTATTGGAAGGCTACTCTAAGGTCTCCTGGAGGCCTTCTCTTCTCCAGGCTGCAGAGCCCCAACTCTTTCAGCCTGTCCTCACAGCAGAGCTGCTGCAGCCCTCTCAGCATCTTCGTGGCCTCCTCTGGACCCACTCCAACACTTCCATGTCCTTCCTGTGCTGAGGGCTCCAGAACTGCACACAGGACTTCAGATGGGGTCTTGGGAGATGGTCGAAGGCCATGGTGGTGTTGGGCTGAAGGCTGAACTCAATGATCTTAGAGGTCTCTTGCAACCCACACACTTCTATGATTGTATGATTCCCCCTCCTCCTCCTCATTGCCTGAGCCATTGGTAACTGTGTTCTTTCCTGTTGTGTTGTGATTGGCAGAACGAGTACAAGCAGGATTACAACGAGTGGTTCAGGGGGATTGGTTGGAGCCCTGTTGGGTCTCTGGATGTGGAGAAATCCAAGAAGGCCACAGAGATTGCAAGTGACAGGAAGTACCGCCAGCATCCCAGCCTCTTCCCCTTCACCAAGCAGACTGATGCCATGGACCTGGTCCTTGCCAAGCAGAATGCAAACATCATGAACAAAGTGAGTTGTTTGTGGGGGAGATGAGGCAAATGTTCACATGTAACCCATTTCAGTCAACGCTGTCTCAGCCTCTATCACCACCTTTACCCTGGCTAAAATAGCTGCCCCTTACAGATTAATGAAACACTCAGTTACTGATAAATGCTTTTAGTTAAAGAAATCTTTTCATTGCTGCCTCTCCAACCTCTGTTCTTCCCATTCTTGTATAGAAATTACTGGCCCTGAAAATTTTAATAACAGGGTTTTGTTGGAAGTAAAACTGAATCCTAATTCAGTGGAATATGGATTAAGGCATAGAATCACAGAATGGGTTGGGTTGGGAGGGATCTTCAAGATCATTTAGTTCCATCCCCCAGTCATGGGTATGGACACCTCCTAGTAGAGGAGGTTGCTCAAGGCACCATCCAGTCTGGCTTTGAACACTTCCAGTCTTGGAACCTCCACAGCTTCTCTGTACAACCTGTTCCAGTGCCTCACCACCCTCATAAGGAAGAACATACAATCTTCTTAACATACAATCTAAATAATCTTCTTTCAGTCTGAAACCATAACACCTTGTCCTGTCATTCCATGTCTTTATAAAAAGTCCCTCTCCAACTCTCCTGTAGCCCACTTCAAATCCTGGAAGGTTGCTCTAAGGTCTCCCTGAAACCTTCTCTTCCCCAGGTAAACAACCCCAATTTTCTCAGCCTGTCTTTAAAGGAGAGGTTCTCAAGGGCTCTGATTGTCTTTGTAGGTTCCTCTGGACCCACTCTAACAGCATAATACATCTCAAGTTTTGTCATTTCACTCTCCCTTATCCAAAGTGTGCAAATGCAAGATTGAAAACCTCTCAAGATCGTTGTGTCATTGATATTAACACATCTGGTGCTGCTTTTCTCAACAGCATGCTTATACCCAGGCTTGGGAGAAGGATAAAACTCAGGTTCATGTGATGCCCGATACACCAGATATTCTCCAGGCCAAACAGAACAAGACAAACTACAGCCAGGTAGAGTCCTTGATACTTGCTGTGACAATTTAACTTGATACCTGCTTTCTTCAGATTTCATGGAATCATAGAATGGTAAGGTTGGAAGGGACCTCAAGGATCATCTAGTTCCAACCCCCTGCCATAGGCAGGGACACCTCCCACTAGTACAGCTCACTCAAGGCCTCAATTTATTTCAAAGCAATTAATTGGTGGAAGTTAGAATGAATGCAATGGGGGTGGGAGTTGTGTTTAAAACAGAGGGAAGAATTTGTATGTGAATAATGTGTTTCAGAGGAGCAGGAGGTTATCATCTTTGGGTTAGCAAAGTAACAGTCAAAATGACATTATAATGTATGGAAAATACATGTCCTGGTTTTGAAATCTGGATGTAGGTGCAGAGTCCATACCCTTACCACAGAAATCAATCATGCTAAAGATTCCTTGCTGAGAAATTACCAGTTCATGCTGTATACTTTTAACGTATGGGAAAAAGAAATCTGTGCAATGATTCTGACTTCCCTGCCAGCTTTCAGATCTGAGAAGGTGACAATTGTGACAGTATAAAACACAGGTTTTGCTTTACATGATTCCTCAGAGACAAATCTTTGACTCACTGCTTAAACTCAACTGTGCACAAGCTGAACTAGCTATGAAATGACTACATTACAGCCTTATTAATTCCATTTTTAACCCAGTTGGAAAGTTTTCTCCCAGAGAGAGATATGTTTTAGATTCCCCAGATGTGTTTCAAATCCCCAAGATATTTTATAGCAGGATGCTGCTGTAAATTTAAACAGTTTAACCACCAGCTTAGGGTTTGGAAGACCTGTGTTCCATGCTTCCCTGGTTCCCATTCCAGTCACTTTTCTCTCATAACTGAAACCAGTTCTCCTGTAATTTGCCACTGAGATGGACAGAATTTGGTTGAATGGATCATTGACATATCTAAAGAGCTGTATTAAGGCTTTTTAATCTGTGCTATTTTTTATTTTAGAAACAATACAAGCTTGGCTGGGAGGAAATGATCAAGAAAGGTTATGACCTCACACCTGAAGCCATGTCAGTGAAAGCTGCCAAAGCTTCAAGGGACATTGCAAGTGATGTAAGCAACCTTTCTAGTTCAACGTCATGCACACTTTATCTAGTTGCCATAATCATAGAATCATAGAATGGTAAGGTTGGAAGGGACCTCAAGGATCATCCAGTTCCAACCCCCTGCCATAGGCAGGGACACCTCCCACTAGCACAGCTCACTTAAGGCCTCCTCCAACCTGGCCTTGAACACCTCCAGGGAGGGAGCAGCCACAACCTCCCTGGGCAACCTGTGCCAGTATCTCACCACCCTCACTGTAAACAACTTCCTCCTGACATCCAGTCTAAATCTCCCCTCTGCCAGTTCAAACCCATTGCCCCTTGTCCTGGCATTACAAGACCTTGTCAATAGTCCCTCCCCAGCCTTCCTGTAGGCCCCCTTCAGGTATTGGAAGGCTACTCTAAGGTCTCCTGGAAGTCTTCTCTTCTCCAGGCTACAGAGCCCCAACTTTCTCAAACTGTCCTCATAGCAGAGCTGCTGCAGCCCTCTGAGCATCTTGGTGGCCTCCTCTGGACCTGCTCCAACACTTCCATGTCCTTCCTGTGCTGAGGGCTCCAGAACTGCACACAGGACTCCAGATGGGGTCTGACGAGAGCAGACTAAAGGGGGAGAATCCTCTCCCTCTCCCTGCTGGCCACTAGACTGAGATGTACCTCTCTGCTAAAAGTGTGACTTGGAGTAAGGAACAAAACTGCTGACAAATTCCTTCCTGATCTCCCTTCCCTTCTTGTCACTGAGGACTATGTAAAGAGTGCTGCTCTGGCATCTTGAGAGCTCCAAAGATTTTGTGTGGCCTGTAGCTAGGGGTTGTCTGCTCTTTTGGATGTTGCATTTCCAATATTGCAGACAGTCGATTTTATGATTCTGTGATTCAATTTATAATGAGAAACATTAAACTGAGAGAATCTCTTTTGCTTATCTGTTTTGCCACTCTCTGTTTCTTACTCTAATTTCACCTTTGCAACCTTCATCCTTCCAGTACAAGTACAAAGAAGGTTACCGCAAGCAGCAGGGACACCACATTGGGTTCCGCAGCTTGCAGGATGACCCCAAGATGTTGTGGTCTATGCAAGTAGCGAAGATGCAGAGTGACAGGGAATACAAGAAAGACTTTGAGAAGTGGAAGACAAAGTTTAACATGCCTGTGGACATGTTGGGCTTCCTTCTGGCTAAGAAGTGCCAGGAACTGGTTAGCGATGTAGACTACAAACATATACTCCACCGCTGGACTTGTCTGCCAGACCAGGTTGATGTCACTGAGGCAAAGAGGGTCTACGACCAACAGAGTGATGTAAGCTTCCTCTGCATGTAATGAACTTCATTTTTTGCCCTGCTTGTTGAAAAGTATCTTTAATAACTGCCTTGTGATGTTGGTACAGATCAGATTGAAGCTAAAGTACCAGTTAGCTTTTTAATGTGGTTTAATAAATGAACAGGGGGAAACAACTTGCTATGATTTTGATGTTTGTTTGTTTATTTGTTTTCCTTAACAGAATTTGTATAAGTCAGATCTACAGTGGCTCAGAGGCATTGGGTGGAGTCCTTTGGGATCTTTGGAATCTGAAAAGAACAAGAAAGCTTCTGAAATACTGAGTGAAAAGAAGTACAGGCAGCACCCCGATACTATTAAGTTCACGAGTATCCCAGATGCTATGGATATCGTCTTGGCAAAATCTAATGCCAAAAATAGAAGTGATGTAAGTTGCCTCTGGAGAGAGAACATGTGATTTCAGAAAGCAATCTAATTTTTAAGTCTCCATATCAGACTATATGCTTAAGATGCACAAACAGATGTTTATAGCAAGTGCCTTAATGCTCAGCTGTCAAGATGTTGTTCAGAAGGGTCAGGTCTATAGAATCATAGAATGGTAAGGTTGGAAGGGACCTCAAGGATCATCTAGTTCCAACCCCCTGCCATAGGCAGGGACACCTCCCACTAGTACAGGTTACTCAAAGCCTCATCCAATCTGGCCTTGAACACATCCAGGGAGGGAGCATCCACAACCTCCCTGGGCAACCTGTTCCAGTGCCTCACCACCCTTACTGTAAAGAACTTCCTCCTAACATCTAGTCTAAATCTCCCCTCTGCCAGTTTAAGCCCATTGGCCCTTGTCCTGTCATTGCAGGACCTTGTAAATAATCCTTCCCCAGCCTTCCTGTAGGCCCCCTTCAGATACTGGAAGGCTACTATCAGGTCCCCTCGAAGCCTTCTCTTCTCCAGGCTGCAGAGCCCCAACTCCCTCAGCCTGTCCTCATAGGAGAGCTGCTCCAGCCCTCTGATCATCTTTGTGGCCCTCCTCTGGACCCGCTCCAACACTTCCATGTCCTTCCTGTGCTGAGGGTTCCAGAACTGCACACAGTACTCCAGGTGGGGTCTGACGAGAGCAGAGTAAAGTGGCAGAATCACCTCCCTTGCTCTGCTGGCCACGCTTCTCTTGATGCAGCCCAGGACTCGGTTGCTGTCTGGGCTGCATGTGCACACTGCAGACTCATGTTGAGCTTTTCATCAACCCAGACTCCAAGGTCCTTTTCCTCAGGGCTGCTCTCCAGCCATTCACCACCCAGCCTGTATTTGTGCTTGGGATTGTGCCTACCCAGGTGCAGGACCTTACACTTGGCCTTATTGAATTTCATCAGGTTGGCCTGGGCCCAACTCTCCAGCCTGTCCAGGTCCCTCTGGATGGCATCCCTGCCCTCTAGCAAGTCGACTGTGCCACACAGCTTGGTGTCATCTGCAAACTTGCTGAGGGTGCACTCCATTCCTCTGTCCATGGCACTGACAAAGATGTTAACCAGCACTGGTGCCAGCACTGACCCCTGAGGGACACCACTTGGCCCTGGTCTCCAGGTGGACATTGTGCCGTAGTAGACATAGTAGACATAGTGCTGTAGAACTTAATTATAGCAGCAAATAAGACCTTTACCATGTGGAGTGTAAATGTGCTGTCATAATTCTGTTTCCTTGGCATTTGATGGATATAAAGAGGGGGAAACAAGGGGGTAATGCAGTATCTTTGACATTTGATGGATATAAATCATAGAATGGTAAGGTTGGAAGGGTCCTCAAGGATCATCTAGTTCCAACCCCCTGCCATAGGCAGGGACACCTCCCACTAGTAGAGGTTACTCAAAACCTCGTCCAACCTGGCCTTGAACACCTCCAGGGAGGGAGCAGCCACAACCTCCCTGGGCAACCTGTTCCAGTGTCTCACCACCCTCACTGTGAAGAACTTCCTCCTAACATCCAGTCTAAATCTCCCCTCTGCCAGTTCAAACCCATTGCCCCTTGTCCTGTCATTGCAAGACCTTGTCAATAGTCCCTCCCCAGCCTTCTATAAAGAGGGAAAGCAGTTGACAGTTCAGTAGGAAGTCATTTTGTTTTTTGATTTGAATACCTTGTGTTGCTTACAGACTGTGAAAGCATGAGCCATGGCTTTGCTTAGCTGTCACTGAGTAAAAGTAAACTGATTTTACTGCTGTGCAGTGAGATTTTCACCAAACAAGGCATTTCTGTGTCTCTTTGCAGGTACTCTATAAGGAAGCTTGGAACAAGGACAAAACTCAGATTCACATCATGCCTGATACTCCTGAAATTCTACTGGCTAAATCAAACTTGATTAACACAAGTGATGTAAGTGTGTCTCTAGGACCTGTCTCCTATGAAATTTGGATGACTTATTGTGCCTTGAGTGTAACAAGCAGTGGAGGAGTTCTACAATTCTAACACCACTAAGCACACTTGGGATCTTTGCCTGAGAAAATCATGGTCTACTGGGAAGCCCAAATGGAGTTGCTGAGACATAAAGTGGAATTTGCTAGCAAGAAAATATTTAGCCCAAGTTAGCAGTTTTCTTTTTCACCCCCACCCTGATCATATTATTGTTGTAAATATGTGGTCAGTGCTTTTTAGTAGACCTCTCATTGTTGTTAAAATGTTTCATTATATCCAACTGCTTCCTCAGAATTATGAAGAATTATTTCATTTAGATCAAATTCCTGCTTATAATGAGGCAAGTATAGACTGCATGGAAAGGTGATGAAATGTTAGCAGCTCTGTCTTAAGAACTGAAGAAGACAAAAATTATGATGGTTGGAATTGAGGGTAGAGAATCATGGACCTGTGTATTTCAACTCTGTAGAGGCATCTGTGAATCATCCAAATCAATATCTTAGGTAAAGGAAAATTTTTCTCTCAAATGGGTTTATCAGCAAATGTAGATAGTCACTTCTAAATAGTTTAGATAATCAGTTACAAAATACACCTTACAGAATCCTCCAAACCCCAGCATGTTGGAGGTTGGAAGGGACCCCTGTAGATCATTCAATCCAACCTTCCTGCTAAAGCAGGGGCATCCACAGCAGCTTGTCCAGGGTTACAATGTCCAGGTGAGTTTGGAATCTCTCCAGAGAAGGAGACTCCACAACCTCTCTGGGGAACCTGCTCCAGGTCTCTAGCACCCTTAAACCTGAGTTCCAATTTGTGCTTGCCTCTCCTTGCTGGGCACCACTGGGCAGAGTCTGGCCCCACCCTCTTGCCCCCCATCCTTTAGGTATTGATCAACCTTGAGAAGATCCAAATAAAAAGCAAGCTATGGAATTTAATTTGATGAAAGAAACTGTTTGCAGCCTCCTGCTTTATTTTCAGCAGTCAAGGGAAGAGAGCTGTAGTGTTGAAAACTTCTCTAAAGACTTTCATATGCAATAACTCCTTTGAATCCTTCTCTATTAGAAACGTTACAAGTTAGGCTATGAAGAGCTGAAGAAGAAGGGCTATGATCTTCCTCCTGATGCTATACCCCTCCAGGCAGCAAAGGCATCCAGAGACATAGCTAGTGAGGTAAGTCTGGCAGGGTGAAAGTAACACTGGGGAATAGAGCTGGAACACCCTTGGGATAAAGTTACTTTATTAAACATGAGAGGTTTAAAGTTTTAGCAGTGTATTGCTGTCCTCCCATGGGGTTGTTCAATTCTTAATGACGTGAAGTTAATTAAATACAGTAATTTACAATGAGATAATATATTGCTACTAAAACCCATGGTAATGTATAGTGGATGTGGAAGAAAAACAGTAAAAGTATGGGGGAGATGTGAAGGAAAAAAATATGGTGGGAAAATACAAAGATAAAAAATTGATAGGAGAATATTACTGGCTATATTAAGAGATAAATTGAAATCAGAGCTTGAAAAGAGGTGATAATTATTGTTTCTCTATTCAATTAGTACAAATACAAAACTGCATACAGAAAGCAGCTAGGCCACCACATTGGAGCCCGCAACATCGAGGACGATCCCAAGATGATGTGGTCAATGCACGTAGCCAAGATCCAGAGTGACAGGGAGTACAAGAAAGCCTTTGAGAAATCCAAGACTCACTTCAGTAGCCCAGTGGACATGCTGGGAATTGTGTTGGCCAAGAAATGTCAGGAACTGGTCAGTGATGTTGATTACAAGCACCCTCTGCATCGCTGGACCTGCCTGCCAGACCAGAATGATGTTGTCCAAGCCAGGAAAGTGTATGACCTCCAGAGTGATGTAAGTTGTTCTTTCTTCCTGACAGTGTGAAAAACACAAGTGTCTCTTGTGTTCTCTTGCTTTGTTGGAAAAGGACCATGTGTGGAGCTTAAATGTAGGCTGATTCTATGTGACTGAGACTGTGTTGTGGCCATACTGTCCTGCTGAGAGTTGATGTGGTGAAGGGTCAGGGGTGCAGCTCATGTGGAGTCTTGCTTTATGATGACTTCTAGAATATTACTGTCTTGCCTGGAGCAGTTTGGAGGGAGGGTTGCAGCAGGTTGACTAGAGATTGCCCAGTGGGCAGATATTTCCTGGGGAGATAGAAAGGGAAGAAGAAGATAGAAAGGTGATGTTTGTGTATTGCTTGATGCCTTCTTGTGCTGCTGTAGCAATGGAGAAAGAGGGTATGGGAGCTGAGTTTGGCATGGGTGACTTGTTGGTGGCTGCTGGGCAGACACAGGGGAATGTTTTCTGACAGGTGAAGCTGCCCGGGGTTGGAGGATTGGTTGTCTGTAATGGGCAGGTTGCTGAGCTGCTTCATGACCTTGCCTGCCCTTTCAGAATGTCTACAAGTCTGACCTGCTGTGGCTGAGGGGCATTGGCTGGTCCCCAATCGGATCACTGGACAGTGAGAAGAACAAGAGGGCGAGCCAGATCCTGAGCGACAAGAAGTACCGGCAGCACCCGGACACCATCCGATTCACCAGCCTGCCTGACTCCATGCCCATGGTTCTGGCAAAGCACAACTCTGCAATTATGAACCAGGTCAGATTTCTCCTGCTCTTTGCAGCCAGCATGAAGTGAGGACCTTCCTTTCCCAGCATGTTGGACTCTTTCTCCTTTGAGAGGGCAAAACTACATCCTCTAGCATCAGGGATTTGTGTTCCTGGTTTTGTTCAAATTCTCTCTTGTGTGACTGGAGCAGTGATTGTGTGTGTTGTGGAAAGAAAAGAGATGAGTGAAGAGGGGTTTGAGACTAATAATGCTGTCCCTGCGGCAGTGTACAGCAGAGACCTCCAGCTTCTCTCTGTTGATGTCATTTTGCCTTGGAGTTTGCTGCCCTGCTCCTGTGTGATCTCCTGTCCGCTTGTGCTCCTCTTTGCAGCGTGCGTACACCTCAGCCTGGGAGAAAGACAAAACCAGCATCCACATCATGCCAGACACCCCTGGGATTTTGCTAGCCCAGCAGAACAAAGTGAACTACAGTGAGGTAGGTTCTTGAGGTGAGGTTAAGGGCTCATGCCTGTTGCTTGCTGTGCCAGGAGGCAGAGGTGTGTGAGGGGAATGTTTGTCTTTGTTTCAGAAACTGTACAAGCTTGCGATGGAGGAGGACAAAAAGAAGGGCTACGACCTGCGTGCAGATGCCATTCCTATCAAGTCTGCTAAAGCCTCCAGAGACATTGCAAGTGATGTAAGTACCCAGCAGCCCTTGGCCATGCAGCCTACTGGGCAGTCTCTGGGTGCCTGTGCTGGCCCCCGGGGTTTGTCACCTTAGCCAAAATGAGACCATACAGCTCTTAACCTGTTGTAAGGATTCAGCTAATCTGTTGGTGTGTTGGTTCTGGAGAGTCTACCTGTGGCTGTCCCTGCATGTTATGGGTAGGCTGAGGGACTGTGTGGATGTTGTGGAGAGAATACTGTGGAGCTGACTGATGGAGAGAATCCAAAGCATCATCCCTTCTTATGCTGTGGCAGCATTTCCTCATGCAAAAGTGTGGATTATTGAGGTGATGTGCAGCCCTTGGTTCTGCCACTCTGCTCTCTCTTGACGTTGAAGCTACTCAGCTGAGCTGGTTATTAAAACAAAAATCCAAATCAAGTTTCACTGTCACTAGGGCACTTCCAGATTCTCTATGAACAGAGGGCAGGACCAGTGACTGTAGTCCAGACATTACTATACCTCAGAGTATCTTTTAAGGCTCGTCACTGCAGGAGCTGAAGTTTCTCAGAAGATATTCTGTAGTTTGGGTTTCTTCTCATTACAGAGATGAGTTCAGTCTCTCCTCACTCTCACTCACCATTTCAGCAATAGACCCATTACTGCCCCAAGCTGTGACTGTACCCTGAAGCTGAGAACACACACTGGGATGGGACACTAAGACTCCTGAGCGCTGTGCAGTGAAGTGTGTCAGCTGCTGTGGCTTCTGTGGCTGAGTGCAGGCAGGGCCGCACAGGACAAAGTCCAGGTTGTTTCCTGGAGAGGTCTGGTGGTTTTCCCCCAGTTTGGCATCCCATCCAATGAGCTGTCCCCTCAGTGGAAGTGTTTAGGTTTCATGGAAACCCCCTCTGCTTGCAGGAATTTCTCCTGGTTCCTGTGATAGCTTGGTTAGAGGTGACATCTGGCCCCCTGTGTGCCTCCTGTGCATCTGTGATGCGGTGGGGTGGGATGCACATGTAGGGCACAGTTGGAAGATGCTGTACTTAGACACTTCTTCATATATTGACCTTCCCAGACTCCATTAGCAGAGCATTTGCTGATAGAACAGTGTCAGAAGGGGGAACAAATGGACTGACACTGAGCTGCTTCATCCCCACAGTTCAAGTACAAGGAAGGCTACCGCAAGCAGCTAGGCCACCACATTGGGGCCCGCAACATCGAGGACGATCCCAAGATGATGTGGTCAATGCACGTAGCCAAGATCCAGAGTGACAGGGAGTACAAGAAAGCCTTTGAGAAATCCAAGACTCACTTCAGTAGCCCAGTGGACATGCTGGGAATTGTGTTGGCCAAGAAATGTCAGGAGCTGGTCAGTGATGTTGATTACAAGCACCCTCTGCATCGCTGGACCTGCCTGCCAGACCAGAATGATGTTGTCCAAGCCAGGAAAGTGTATGACCTCCAGAGTGATGTAAGTTGTTCCTTCTGTTCTTTCCTGTTTGTGGGAAGACCAAAAGTGTCTCTTGTGTCTTCTTGCTTTGTTGGAGAAGATCCCTATGGGGGACATAAACTCAGGCTGATTCTGTTTTACTGAGATTGTTGTGGCTGTACTGTCCTGATGAATCTTGGAATGGTTTGGGTTGGAAGGATCATTAAAGGTCATTTACTTCCAACCCTAGTGTCAAAGGCAAGGACATCTTCCTCTAGACCATGCTGATCCAAGCCTCATGCAAGCTGCCCTTGAAAACTTTCAGGGATGGATCATTTACCGTTTTCTTGGGCAACCTGTTCCATTGTCTCACCACCATCTTAACAAAGAAAATCCTCCTAATACCTGATCTATCTACACTTTTCCAGTTTAAAACAGTTACTGCCATGTTTCTATTGAGAAGATATTTTCAGTTTCTGTGTTTCTCATCCAGATCTCATTAGTTTTTCATCTTGCATTTCATGATAAATCTCATCTGTTCAGCTTTCTCTTTGCTGAGATTTTTGTCAATAATAAGTAGGGGTTGAAGTTTGTGTGGGGCAGTATTATTTGTCCACAAGAGCCCTGTCTTGCCTGGAGCACTTTGTGGAGGGAATTGTGGCAGCTGGCTTGAGGAGAAGGGCAGTGAACTCAGGTTTTTTTGAGGATGAAGAGTTGAGCAAACACAAGTTGTAGTACAGTGGAGAATGGTTTGAAGACCACAAGGTGGTGAGTTGTGAGGTTTCTCCTATACATCTGCCAGCCAGAGATTGCCAAATGGGACACAACTTTCACAGAGAGACTAAGGACAGGAAGAAGGAGGGTTTGTGGGTTACTTTGTACCTCCTAATGCTGTTGCAGGCATGCAGAAAGAGACTGCGGGGACTTGAGGTTCTTGGGGGTCCCCTTGTGGTGGTTGATGGTTGAGTAGGGGGAATGAGCTTCCCTGGGTAGGAGGATTGGTTGCCTGAAGTAAGCAGATATCTGAGCTGCTTTGTGTCCTTGCTTGTCATTTCAGAATGTCTACAAGTCTGACCTGCTGTGGCTGAGGGGCATTGGCTGGTCCCCAATTGGTTCCCTGGATGATGAGAAGAACAAGAGGGTGAGCCAGTTCCTGAGCGACAAGAAGTACCGGCAGCACCCGGACACCATCCGGTTCACCAGCCTGCCTGACTCCATGCCCATGGTTCTGGCAAAGCACAACTCTGAAATTATGAACCAGGTCAGATTTCTCCTGCTGTTTGCAGCCAGCATGAAGTGAGGACCTTCCTTTCCCAGCATGTTGGACTCTCTCTCCTTTGAGAGGGCAAAACTACATCCTCTAGCATCAGGGATTTGTGTTCCTGGTTTTGTTCAAATTCTCTCTTGTGTGACTGGAGCAGTGATTGTGTGTGATGTGGAAAGAAAAGAGATGAGTGAAGAGGGGTTTGAGGCTAATAATGCTGTCCCTGAGGCAGTGTACAGGAGAGGCCTCCAACTTCTCTCTGTTGATGTCATTTTGCCTTGGAGTTTGCTGCCCTGCTCCTGTGTGATCTCCTGTCCATTTGTGCTCCTCTTTGCAGCGTGCGTACACCTCAGCCTGGGAGAAAGACAAAACCAGCATCCACATCATGCCAGACACCCCTGGGATTTTGCTAGCCCAGCAGAACAAAGTGAACTACAGTGAGGTAGGTTCTTGAGGTGAGGTTAAGGGCTCATGCCTGTTGCTTGCTGTGCCAGGAGGCAGAGGTGTGTGAGGGGAATGTTTGTCTTTGTTTCAGAAACTGTACAAGCTTGCGATGGAGGAGGACAAAAAGAAGGGCTACGACCTGCGTGCAGATGCCATTCCTATCAAGTCTGCTAAAGCCTCCAGAGACATTGCAAGTGATGTAAGTACCCAGCAGCCCTTGGCCATGCAGCCTACTGGGCAGTCTCTGGGTGCCTGTGCTGGCACCCGGGGTTTGTCACCTTAGCCAAAATGAGACCACACAGCTCTTAACCTGTTGTAAGGATTCAGCTAATCTGTTGGTGTGTTGGTTCTGGAGAGTCTACCTGTGGCTGTCCCTGCATGTTATGGGTAGGCTGAGGGACTGTGTGGATGTTGTGGAGAGAGTAATTGTGGAGCTGACTGATGGAGAGAATCCAAAGCATCATCCCTTCTTATCCTGTGGCAGCATTTCCTCATGCAAAGGTGTGGATTATTGAGGTGATGTGCAGCCCTCTGCATGCCACTCTGTGCTCCTCTGATGTTCCAACTACAAAACCCAGATAGACAATGGCAAAGAAAACTCAAATTTTTGTTTAAAAATAAAGGCAGTAGAAATGTAATTTAAAAAAAAAAATTATTGCTATTAAATATTTACATAAAACTGTTTTACTCATCTGTTTGGTGCCTCTGTTTAAACTCCCAGGATAGTAAATTTGTCCTTTTGGGTTTTATCTCCTTAATAGATTGAATAGGATCTTACTTGAATCTTGTGCTTGCAGGTCACTCACTGGTTCTTCATGTAGGGTGTGGAGCTTTCATATTGCTGCCATCATGTGGAGACCTTTCTTACTCCCAGTTACTGATTAGTAGCTCTAAGTATGTAGGCCAGGGAGTGTCTTCAAAAATGTGAAATCCGATCAGGCAACAAATGTTCCACAAATAATTTTGAAGCTGTGCATTGCAGTTCATCAGCTGAATGCTTTCTTGTCCCAAAGTCTCTCTGTTTGCAAATACTGAACTGCCTGGAGGTTCTGCCACAGGCATTGCTGGGGATGTAAAGAATGCTAAACTAAAATTCACTGACAATATTTTTGCCTGCAGTTCAAGTACAAGGAGGGCTACCGCAAGCAGCTAGGCCACCACATTGGGGCCCGCAACATCGAGGACGATCCCAAGATGATGTGGTCAATGCACGTAGCCAAGATTCAGAGTGACAGGGAGTACAAGAAAGCCTTTGAGAAGACTAAGACACACTTCAGCAGCCCAGTGGACATGCTGGGAATTGTGTTGGCCAAGAAATGTCAGGAGCTGGTCAGTGATGTTGATTACAAGCACCCTCTGCATCGCTGGACCTGCCTGCCAGACCAGAATGATGTTGTCCAAGCCAGAAAAGTGTATGACCTCCAGAGTGATGTAAGTTGCTCTTCCTGTTCATGTGAAAAACACAAGTGTCTCCTGTGTTGGTGTCATAAAGGGTCAGGGATGAAGTTTGTGCCATGTCCTCTTTTATGGTGACAGAAAAGTCCTGTCTTGCCTGGAGTGTTTTATGGAGAGTGTTGCAGCAGGTGACTGGAAATTGCCAAATGGGGCAGGTCTTTCCCAGAGGGAAAAAGAAAACCAACAAGAAGGGAGAGTTTGTGTACTCCCTCTCATTTTCTCCTTTATACTGCTGTATACTCCTTTATCCCCACGTTATATGGGGAGTCAGCCTGAAGTAGGAGTTGCAGGGTGTAGGAGCTGAACTTGACAAGAGTTGCTTCCTAGGGACTTACAGCTTGACCCAGAAGAAGCATAGTTTTGGAGGCCAAGCTTCCCTGGGTGGGAGAAGTGATTGCTTGGAGTGAACAGGTTGCTGAGCTGCTTTGTGACCTTGCCTGTCCTTTCAGAATGTCTACAAGTCTGACCTGCTGTGGCTGAGGGGCATTGGCTGGTCCCCAATTGGTTCCCTGGATGATGAGAAGAACAAGAGGGTGAGCCAGTTCCTGAGCGACAAGAAGTACCGGCAGCACCCGGACACCATCCGATTCACCAGCCTGCCTGACTCCATGCCCATGGTTCTGGCAAAGCACAACTCTGAAATTATGAACCAGGTCAGAGACTCCTGCTGTTTGCAGCCAGCATGAAGTGAGGACCTTCCTTTCCCAGCATGTTGGACTCTCTCTCTTTTGAGGCCTGGATTTTATGAGAGGAGAAAACTGCATCCTCTAGCATCATCATCAGGGATTTGTGTTCCTGGTTTTGTTCAAATTCTCTCTTGTGTGACTGGAGCAGTGATTGGGTGTGTCATGGGAAGAAAAGATAAAAGTGTCAGAAGGGTTTGAGACTAACAATGCTGTCCCTGAGGCAGTGTACAGCAGAGACCTCCAGCTTCTCTCTGTTGATGTCATTTTGCCTTGGAGTTTGCTGCCCTGCTCCTGTGTGATCTCCTGTCCATTTGTGCTCCTCTTTGCAGCGTGCATACACCTCAGCCTGGGAGAAAGACAAAACCAGCATCCACATCATGCCAGACACCCCTGGGATTTTGCTAGCCCAGCAGAACAAAGTGAACTACAGTGAGGTAGGTTCTTGAGGTGAGGTTAAGGGCTCATGCCTGTTGCTTGCTGTGCCAGGAGGCAGAGGTGTGTGAGGGGAATGTTTGTCTTTGTTTCAGAAACTGTACAAGCTTGCGATGGAGGAGGACAAAAAGAAGGGCTACGACCTGCGTGCAGATGCCATTCCTATCAAGTCTGCTAAAGCCTCCAGAGACATTGCAAGTGATGTAAGTACCCAGCAGCCCTTGGCCACACACCCAGTCAGATAGATTTCAGGAGCTTTTGTGCAGAGATAAAGACAGTTTAAAAGTAGATATTAATAAAAAACCCATGTCCCCTGTATGTGTTTGGCATCTCTGCATAAACTTTCAGGTCTGTCTCCATGTTCTTTGTATTTTTTACTCATGAGTAGATTGAATAGGAGTGATTTTGATAGACATCCTTGAAGGACATTCTTTCTGTACTGGGTAATTTATGAACTTCAGTATTTTGGTATTGCTGTGATCATTTGGAGACCTTTTGTCCTCTCAGTTACTGAGAGTAATTTGTCTGGATGGGAATATCTTCAGAAATGCTCCACGGATACTGTTGTAGCTGTAGAGTGCAGTTCACCAGCTGAATACTTTCTCACTCTGAATCTCTGTGGTTTCAGAAGCTGAGCTGTCTGAAGGTTGTGCTCCAGAGGCTTCTGGGGACATAAATAAAACTAAGCTGAAACTCACTGAACACCTTTCTTACTGCCTATAGTACAAGTACAAGGAAGGCTACCGCAAGCAGTTAGGCCACCACATTGGAGCGCGCAACATCGAGGACGATCCCAAGATGATGTGGTCAATGCATGTAGCCAAGATTCAGAGTGACAGGGAGTACAAGAAAGCCTTTGAGAAGACCAAGACTCGCTTCAGCAGCCCAGTGGACATGCTGGGAGTAGTGTTGGCCAAGAAATGTCAAAGCTTGGTCAGTGACGTTGATTACCGGCACTACCTGCACGAATGGACTTGCCTGCCAGACCAGAACGATATTGTCCATGCTAAGACAGCCTATGACCTGCAGAGCGATGTGAGTAATGTCTGATGAGTGTGGCAGCTTGAAAGAGTGTGCAATTTCCTTGCACTGTAAGCTGTAGAAGCTGCACTCCCACAGAACTCTCTAGTACAGTGGTTTTTTTACACTTGATTCTCTTTACCTGTTCCAAGCAAGGTCATGAGATCTTTACTAGCAAGTGAATTTCTTTAAGAAAGAAGAAAGGTTGAAGGTTATCAAGGTTTATATGCAACCTGTCAGTCAACAAAGCAGTACAATTAGCTGCATGTTATCTTTGGTAGTAATCTAATTTAATATGTTTAACTGCACAGAAACAGAAAATTGCTTACTTGGACTTTTTGGTTGCAAGACTTTGGACAGGATTCCTTACTCCTATGTCAGAAACAATAGTTTTAATTAAGACCTGCTGTTTTTAAGAGGTGTCCATTTATTTGTTGTGAATAAAGGTTACAGGAAAAGTTTATACTTTCTTTCAAGATTGTGTTTTAATCCTGTTACTCTTTAACCATTTCCTGACATGCTGTTGGGTGAAGAGATTCCTCTTAAAGACAGACTAGGGGGGGAGGCTGAGTCTAGGCTGCTAGCAGAGTTTCTTGCAGATTGCACTAAGAGGACAACTTATAGGAAGTAAGCATTAGTTGCATGATGTATGTTAAATGTTGACTTAATTATTTATGAGGCATTAATATTAATGAGACAACTGTCCTTGTATTTGGTACCAGAACTGCTACAAGTCTGACCTTGAATGGTTGAGAGGTATTGGCTGGGTGCCAATTGGCTCCTTGGAAGTTGAAAAGGCCAAGAAGGCAGGAGAGATCCTGAGTGATAAAATCTACCGCCAGCCTCCAGACACCATCAAGTTCACCAGCGTTCCTGACTCTCTGGAGATGGTCTTGGCCAAGCAGAATGCAGATAACATGAATAAGGTGAGTCTTGATTTGGTGAAATAATACATCAGCAGGCTCCACCTCAACCCTGGAGACAGCATTAGAGCTCCAGATGTGTCGTTTGCTGTGTGAGATTTCAGCATGATGAGGCTTTAAAAGTCTGAGTTACAGTCTTGATAATCAACAGGTGAAGTTATTTTCATAGAGTCATAGAATGGTAAGGTTGGAAGGGACCTCAAGGATCATCTAGTTCCAACCCCCTGCCATAGGCAGGGACACCTCCCACTAGTACAGGTTACTCAAGACCTCCTCCAACCTGGCCTTGAACACCTCCAGGGAGGGAGCAGCCACAACCTCCCTGGGCAACCTGTTCCAGTGCCTCACCACCCTCACTGTAAAGAACTTCCTCCTAACATCCAGTCTATATCTCCCCTCTGCCAGTTTAAACCCATAAGGTTTTAAGTCATCAAGTGCTAATTGAATAATAATACCTTGAGGAGCGTTCTGTCCCTTTTCTCTACACATGTTTTTTTGACACAATTCTTTCTCATTTGCTAATTCCTAACCTGGATGTGAAGAAGAGTGACAATAAATTCTTATTGCTACCTAGAGAGTAAGGATATTCTAAACTTGCAGTATAGATCTGTAATTGTTCTTATAGAAGCATAGAATGGCTTGAATTGGGAGGCTCTTCAATGAACATCTAGTTCCAACACCCTCTCATGGGTACTGACACCTTCCACTGGACCAGGTTGCTCAGAACCTCATTCATCTCTGTCTTAAACACTTCCAAGGATGAAGTTTCCACAACTTCTCTGGGCAACCCATTCCAGTATCTCACCACTCTCACAGTAAAGAACTTCTGTTGTAGGAGATCCCCAAGTAGTCCCTGTTGGTTCCTGCCCCCACACCTTTTAACAAGCATTATTTCTCCTGCAGCGTTTGTATACTGAGGCCTGGGATAAAGACAAGACTCAAATCCATGTCATGCCTGACACCCCTGAAATCATACTGGCCAAACAGAACAAGCAGAACTACAGTGTGGTGAGTGTGGTGGTTCTCCAAATGCAACTGCTCTGTTTCATGGCTGTCATCAGGAGTCTGATAAATCTAGGTGATTGTAGAATTGTAGAATGGCTTAGCTCAGAAGGGACCTTAGAGATCATCTACTCAAACCACCCTGACATGGGCAGGGATGCCTCTCAACTACACTAGGCTTCTCAAGGACTCATCCAAGCTGGCCTTAAACACCCCCAGGGAGGAAGCATTCACAGCCTTCTGGGCAGCTTATTCCACAGTCTCACCATCCTTGTACTGAAGAACTTCTTCCTAAGATCCAATCTAACCCTACTCTCCCTCGGCTTCTAACCATTCCCCCTTGTCCTGTCGCTAGATACCCTTAGGAAAAGTCCCCCTGCAGCCTTCCTGTAGGATCCCTTCAAGTATTGGAAGGCAGCTCTAAGGTCCCCCCGGAACCTTCTTTTTTCTGCTCTAGGCTGAACAACCCCAACTCCCTCAGCTTATCCTCACAGCAGAGGTGTTCCAGCCCTCTTGTTTGTGCACTGCAGTGCATAGATACAAGATTGAGCACTGCTGAAAGTAAATTCCATGAGTAGTTGTGTCTTGTGAATTTTGGGAGTCCTTTTTGCCACTGTGCATACTATTGGGTAGGGATAAAGCTAATTCCAGTACTGGAAACATCACAAAGTGAATTTCCAGCACGGTTCTGAAGAGCAGTGATCCCAGGGTTGGGTGTCAATTTAGGGAAACAATTTCACATCAGTAAGAGGTGGGTTTAAAAAGTAAGTTTTACTCCACTTGTGAAGAATAGCTTCTCTCTAATAGATGTCAGTGATGTTTATAGTGTTGAAGGTGAAAATTTGTTAGCTGATGCATCTACCAAAGATCTTCTGTCTATGTCAGTTTGTATTAGCTACTGATCTGGGACTTTGACATAGACAAAGCTGGGTTAGAAAAATCTAAACACAGGGTTTTTAATCTCCTCCAAAGCACTTTGATTTGCATACAATGTAATACATGGAGCTTTACTTATGAACCCTCTTGTTTAATTCCCCAACCAGAAACTCTACAAACAAGCCATGGAAGAAGACAAGAAGAAAGGCTATGACCTGAGAAGTGATGCAATCCCCATCCAAGCTGCCAAAGCATCCAGGCAAATTGCCAGTGATGTAAGAAGCTACTTCTCTTCTTCTTCGGTTGGGGGTAACCTCATGTGATGGTCTGGGAGTTCCCACACACACACACTTTGCAAACTCACCCAAACTACACTCAGCTGGCTGGAAGTTAAGGACTGAAGCTCTGTTTACAGCTTAGCACAATATACAAGCAGAGATACGCACGATAGACATGAGTATTTACAGAAATAAGCAAGTTAAAGGTAATACAGAAACACAAATCCCCTCCCAGAAAAGAGAGTCCCCAGGAGGAGCTCCCAACCACCCTTCCACCTTCTCCCCACCCCTGTACCTTACCCCAGGGTTTGCCTTATGTGCAAGGTGAGTTTAGAGGATCAGCCAGGGGGGTTAGAAGGAAAGTGGTTAGTGAGGTTACTCAGCAGAGAGGTCCAGGACCAAAACAACTAGAGAGCCCGAGACTGTCCGTGAGAATGTCTTGTCTATGTTTGTGTTCTTTTTCTCATACATCTCATCAAACCTATGAGTGAAGCAGACATCACCATTGTTTGCTTTTCACACCCTGTAATATAATTTTCTCCATTAAAATATTCCAATTAGCCTCAAACCAGCACACCTCAAAGTTATCCATTGGATTCCATAAAAAGCATTTAATTTCAAGTGTGGTCTTAAAGAATAGGTTTTTGGAAGCAAGTTATTGGATATGTTTAAAGACTTACATGTAAAAATTAAATGTTGAGAAGTTGTAAGGAGAACAGAATGTTAATTTATAGCTCACAAAGCTGTATCTTGAATTAAATCTTAACACTGTATAATTACATTCAATAAAAATTAAATATATTGAGTAAGGAGAGGATTATTTGTCACTAATATTAGTGAAGGTTGTTATTTTTTAAGGGAACTTACTTCCAAAATCCCTGTTTAGGATTCTAATACTAATTTCTAAATATGAGTGTGAGAATCTATGTTATTAGCCCCAGAACAGCCTAGGCAGTTTAGTGTCTTTTTTACTCTAGGTTGTAGAAAAATTCAGAAACCTTGTTATTGCAAATATTCAGCATGAGTAGCTGGCATTGAGAGGTGATGTAAAATTGTGACACCTTGGTTGCTATTTCAGTACAAGTACAAGGAAGGCTACCGCAAGCAGCTAGGCCACCACATTGGAGCGCGCAACATCGAGGACGATCCCAAGATGATGTGGTCGATGCACGTAGCCAAGATCCAGAGTGACAGGGAGTACAAGAAAGCCTTTGAGAAGACCAAGACTCATTTCAGCAGCCCAGTGGACATGCTGGGAATTGTGTTGGCCAAGAAATGTCAGGAGCTGGTGAGCGACGTCGATTACCGCCACTACCTGCACCAGTGGATCTGCCTGCCGGACCAGAATGATGTTATCCATGCCAGGAAAGCCTATGACCTGCAGAGTGATGTAAGCTCTTTGTGACTCAGTGTTTGGTGAGGAATGTATTTGATGTTTTACATAAGTATGAGACCTCAAAGCTCATCAAGTCCAACCCATCACCACAGACCTCAAGACTAGACCATGGCACCAAGTGCCACGTCCAAACGTTCAAGCGCCTTGAACACCTCCAGGGACGGTGACTCCACCACCTCCCTGGGCAGCCCATTCCAGTAGCGAATGAAGTGGGTCAGGCCATAACATACCAAAGTGATAGAACCAAATTTTCATGGTTTCTTTATAGTTTCATGGCTAATTATAACTCAGCTCTCCAACAGGACATGTTAACTAATTGATATTTAAATTGATCTCTGTAATTCCAGAATGTTGATTACTGATGTGTTGCACTTGTGTGGATTGTGATTCCACTCTCATTGTAGGTGAAATGTAGTTATGTTTTCTAAAGCTTTCTCTAGGGTTTTGTGTTAATTTGAATTCTACATTGATGGTGGTTTTAGCTAACTGTGCAAACTTCTCAGAGCCATGTAAACTTCATGATTATTTTTCTAACTAGATTAACTTGTGTCATGTTTTTTGCACTAGAACTGCTACAAGTCTGACCTTGAATGGTTGAGAGGTATTGGCTGGGTGCCAATTGGCTCCTTGGAAGTTGAAAAGGCCAAGAAGGCAGGAGAGATCCTGAGTGATAAAATCTACCGCCAGCCTCCAGACACCATCAAGTTCACCAGCGTTCCTGACTCTCTGGAGATGGTCTTGGCCAAGCAGAATGCAGAGAACATGAATAAGGTGAGTCTTGGTTCCATGAGGCAACATCAGCAGCCTCTGCTCTGTGTGATTCACGAGGAGCTGACCTTTTTTGGAATGCAATATTAATCCCCTCCTGTGTCCTTTCCTAGCGTTTGTATACTGAAGCGTGGGATAAAGACAAGACCTCCATTCATGTCATGCCTGACACACCAGAAATCCTGCTAGCCAAACAAAACCAAGTCATCTACAGCCAGGTGAGAGAACCTGAAGGTTTGAGAGTATTAAAGGTTTTCTGACAAGTACAGTTTTGTCATCTCTGAAGTTTAATTAGTCTGATAATATCATAGAATCATACAATGGTTTAGGTTGGAAGGGACCTCAAAGTTCACCCAGTTCCAACCCCCTGCCATAGGCAGGGACACCTCTCACTAGTACAGGGCACTCAAGGCCTCCTCCAACTTGGCCTTGAACACCTCCAGGGAGGTTGTGGATCACAGAATCACAGAATGTGATCTTAAATTGTTGAATTGTTTAGTGACACAAATTGCCAACTCCAGTGGTAGGACTCAGAGTTGTTCCATTGCTAGATTTTTTTTTTTTCCTTGGGGTTATCTAATGGGGATTTTAAAATTTATTATCTCCCATAAATGAGCAATCACTTCTATATTAAGGTAGGGAAAGATACAATTTAACTTCTAGAACATACTTTTCCATGTCTTTTTAAAAGGATTCCACTTTCCCAGTATCTGTAATATAACAAATATAATTTGTTATATTTTATTTCTATTCTTCTAGAGAAGATAGGACTGTGTTCAGTTGTTGAAGTTGTCTGAATATTAACAATATGGTTTAGAGATTTGTTTTTATTACCCATATGTGTTTAACTGAAGTCTAATTCTGGTTTTGACACCCGAAAATGTGGTTTTACTTACAGAAAATGTACAAACTAGCATTGGAAGAATCAAAGAAGAAGGGTCATGACCTGCGTTTTGATGCCATTCCCATTCAAGCTGCCAAAGCATCCAGGGAGATTGCCAGTGATGTAAGCAAGGCTTTTAATCATGTCTCTCTGGATTTGGTAACAGAAGGCAGTCAGAATGTTCTGTTGTTTCTTAATCACAGAAGAATAGAAGTTGGAAGAGACCTCTGGAGATGGTCAACTCCAACCCCCCTGCCAAGGCAGGATTCCCTAGGGTAGTTCACACAGGAATGCACCCAGGCAGGTTTGGAAAGTCTCCAGAGAAGAAGACTTCACAACCTCTCTGGGCAGCCTGCTCCAGGGCTCTGTCACCCTCACTGCAAAGAAGTTTCTCCTCAGGTTGAGCTGAAACCTCCTCTGTTCCAGTTTGTAGCTGTTGCTCCTTGTCTTATTGCTGCTGAGCACTGAAAACAGATTGGTCCAACCACTTGACATTCACCTCTCAGGTGTTTGTACACATTCATGAGATCTCCTCTCAGCCTTCTCTCCTCCAATCTAAACAGCCCCAGGGCTCTCAGTCTCTCTCCGCAGGGGAGGTGCTGATCTCCCAATGGCTGATGGGTCTGATGGGCTAATGGCTGATCCCCCAATCATCCTCGTGGCTCTCTGCTGGACTCTTTCCAGCAGGTCCCTGTCTCTCTTGAACTGGGACCCCAAAGTGTAATACCCTAAGTTTATAAAACAGATAATGCTGAAATCCAGTGATTCAAGTGCCGGCCTTTAGAATGTGAAAGGAATGAGATATATATCAGAGGAGTAAAGAAACAAAGAATGAATAATATTCCTATAGTCCCCTCTAATAATTCCATTTGATATCCATGGATATTCAAGTAGGATAATCAATAAGACAAATGAGTCTATGATAGAGTTGATCAAATGAATTGGATTCAAAATAAGAAACATTCTTAAATCTCTCCCCAAAATAGATACATTAGTAATAAATACATTCTAAATGGTTGTTTTCCTCAGGAAAAAAAATCAATTCCAGATGTCTAAATACAAAGGCAGGAAAAAAATTCTGCAGTCACTGTGACAGAGTTTGCTCCTGTGGTGAGGAAACATCACTGAACACACGGAGGATATAAATTGTTTATGCTCCTCACTTATCACAGTCTCACAGTATCACCAGGGTTGGAAGAGACCTCAAAGCTCATCAGGTCCAACCTGATACCACAGCCCTCAAGACCAGACCATGGCACCAAGTGCCACGTCCAAACATGCCTTGAACACCTCCAGGGACGCTGACTCCACCACCTCCCTGGGCAGCCCATTCCAGTAGCCAATGACTCTCTCAGGCAATAACTTTCTCCTCACCTCCAGCCTAAACTTCCCCTGGCACAGCTTGAGACTGTGTCCTCTTGTTCTGCTGCTGCTTGCCTGAGAGAAGAAGGTAACATCCCCCTGGCTTCAACCACCCTTCAGGTAGTTGCAGACCTCAATAAGGTCCCCCTTGAGCCTCCTCTTCTCCAGGCTAACCAATCCCAGCTCCCTCAGCCTCTCTCCATAGGGCTGTGCTCGAGGCCTCTCCCCAGCCTCGTTGCCCTTCTCTGGACACGCTCAAGCACCTCAATGTCCTTCTTCAATGGAAGGGCCCAGAACTGGACACAGTATCTGCCAAGACTGGTATTTAAACTGTCTTTATTAAGACTAGCTCAGACTATCTTCATCAAGGTGTTTTGCAATGAGTTTTAAAATAAGTCAATCTCTACATTTTAATCTCTGTAGTAGAAGAATGTGAAGTGTCAAACTTGTTGGTAAGTAGGTGACACAAAATGTTCCGTGGTGATATAAAACAGCAGGCAGAATGATACGACAAAAATCTGAAGAAGGCAATAAAACAGGTGAAAGAAATCTTTAAGCATTTATTAATGCTTTTGTTAAACTCTGTGAACTGTTTATTAATTAATTAGTTTAATTAGTTAGCTCTGTATTACCTATATTATTATGCCATGTCAATATGAATCTGTTTTATTTCAGTACAAGTACAAGGAAGGCTACCGCAAGCAGCTAGGCCACCACATTGGGGCCCGCAACATCGAGGATGATCCCAAGATGATGTGGTCAATGCACGTAGCCAAGATCCAGAGTGACAGGGAGTACAAGAAAGCCTTTGAGAAGACCAAGACTCACTTCAGCAGCCCTGTGGACATGTTGGGAATTGTGTTGGCCAAGAAATGTCAGACCTTGGTCAGTGACATCGATTACCGCCACTATCTGCACCAGTGGATCTGCCTGCCGGATCAGAATGATGTTATCCATGCCAGGAAAGCCTATGACCTGCAGAGTGATGTGAGTAAATTGCTAATTTATTAATAGATAATTAAAAATGCTGTGTCTTTCAATCAATTATGGAATCATTTTAGTTGGAAAAGATCTTTAAGATCACCAAGTCCAATAAGTAACCCAGCACTACCAGGTCACCACTAAACCGTGGTCTTCAGCACCACATCATCTACACCTCTTTTAAATCCCTCCAGGTATGGGCACTGCATGACTACCCTAAGCAGCCTGTTCCAGGCCTTGACAACCCTTTTGGAGGAGATACATTTCCTAATACCCATCCTAAACCTCTCCTGGCACAACCTGCTTAGTTACTTGTCTCACACATGTTAGGGGTGAAATGTTTAATAATCTGTCATCAGATTTATGTTTAATTCTGTTTTCTTCATCCTTAGCCTGAGGTGTAAAATGTGTGTAAATGTATTTGTGGTGTTCTACAGTAACCCTAGTCTGTTTATTATTTAATAACTATTTTAATCTTCACACATAGCAATTGTTTACAAAACCATACCATGCTACCATGCAGAAATGTGTACAGTTGTTCCCGTAGCCTACGATATGCTTAATTATAATTACCTTAGTCTTTGATCACACTTGCACATGTATCTTTCATAATTTTTTTTTTTTTCAGGCTGTTTACAAATCAGACCTGGAATGGCTAAAAGGTATTGGCTGGGTTCCTATTGGCTCTGTGGAAGTTGAGAAAGCCAAGAGAGCTGGAGAAATCCTGAGTGACAGGAAGTATCGTCAACCAGCGGACCAAATCAAATTTACTAGTGTGACAGATTCTTTGGCCATGGTCTTAGCCAAGCAAAATGCTGAGATCATGAATAAGGTGAGGGTTTATTTTGTCAATATTGTTACTAGCTAATGGAACTCGTTCATGAGGTGAAAAACACAAAATGAGAACTAAGACTAAACACTTGCATTGTAGGCTGAGTGAAAATGAAAACCCAAATGCAACCTTTGCTCAGGAAGCTCTGTCTGAACTAGTAAAAGCATCAAGAAAAAAAATTACCTATATCACATATTTTTCAATAGCAAAACTAAAAGTTGTGGTAAATTCCCCTCTGCCTCAAATCTCAACTGAAATCCTGTTTTTAAATGTGGGGGTTTTTTTGTATAGTTCTTTTGTTTTATTAATGTCACTTCACCCTAGGATCCTCATCACTGCCAGAACAGGCTACATTTTTCTGTGGTCCTTAGACAATCCTGTGAAATCTTCAGAGAAAATGTTCCAGACATATGTTAGGATATGTCCAGAGGTGGTGGTGCCTTAAACATATTATGATGTAGGATGTTTCAGAACGTTGATGCTTTTCCTGCAGCTGCTCTGAAACTGTATTGCTGAGTGTCATGCTGCATGATGAATAAGTTATGAGGAAACAGCTTATGCTCTCTGGAAGTGAAGCTTCTGTAATTCATCTCAGGCCTGCAGGATGAAAATCACAAAGCAGCCTACTCCTTTCATAAGAAATATCAATCAAAGTTCTTGGAGTGGTAGAGCAGAATAATTACAGAAGCAGAATCATAGAATGTTAGGGTAGGAAAGGACCTCTAGGGATTATTGAGTCCAGTGCCCCTGCCAAAGTAGGATTGCCTAGGGCAGGCTGCAGAGGAACATGTCCAGACAAGTTTAGAAAGTCTTCAGAGAAGGAGACTCCACAACTTCTCTGAGCAGCCTGCTCCAGGGCTCCAGCATCCTCAGAGTTGAGGTGTTCAAGATTGTACCCACTGTTCCCGGTCCTGTGACTGAGCACCACTACAAAGCTACTGGCATCTTCATCCTGACACCCACCTCTCAGCTGTTTAATAAGATCCCCCCTCAGCCTTCTCCTCTCAAGCCTAAACAGCCCCAGTTCCCTCAGTCTTTCCTCACAGGAGAGATGTTCAAGGTCCTCAGCCATCCTTGTAGGTCTCCACTGAACTCTCTCCAGTAGCAGCTTCCCAGCAGTCCTAAATCAATCCGTTGCCAACACAACCTAAGAATGAAGAATGACAAAGTTTCCTTCTTGACCTATTCCATGGGTGTATTTCCTCTGTCAGGGTGGTTTAAAGCTTGCTTGAACAAGCCCTCATGGATTGTAAAATACTTTTTTTTGACACACGTGTTTGGCTCTGTAGAACTTCAAGAGTGCTCTTCTGTCACAGAATCTCACAACCATAGAGGATGGAAAGGAGATCAAATCCTACCTCCCTGGCAGGCAGGACCCCCTAGGGTAGTTCACACAGGAATATATCCAGGTGGATTTGGAAGGTCTCCAGAGAAGGAGACTCCACAACCTCTCTGGGCAGCCTGCTCCAGGGCTCTGTCATCCTCACTGGAAAGAAGTTTCTCCTCATGTTGAGCTGAAACCTTCCAGTTTGTAGCTGTTGCTCCTTGTCTTATTGCTACTGAGCACTGAAAAGAACTTGCCCCCAGCCACTTGATATGGTGGGCCCCACCCACCTCTCAGATATTTATAGACATTGTTGAGATCTCCTCTCAGCCTTGTCTTCTCCAGACTAAGCAGCCCCAGAGCACTCATAGGTGAGATGATCAAGTCGCTGTCATCCTCGTGGCACACTGATGGGCTATTTCTAGCAAGTCCCTGTCTCTCTTGAACTGGGGAGCCCAAAATTTGACACAGTATTCCAGGTGTGGTCTCACCAGGGCAGAGTAGAAGGGGAGAAGAACCTCCCTAGCTGTGCTGGCCACACTTTTCCTGACCTACCCCAGGCTGCCATTGGGTCTCTTGCCCACAAGGGCACATTGCTGGCCCATGTAGAACTTGCTGCCCACCAGCACTCCAAGGTCTTTCTCCACAGAGCTGCTTTCCAACAGGGCAACCCTCAACCTGTACTAATGCCTGTTGGCTATTCCCCAGTCGCAGGACCCTGCATTTGTCTTTCTTGAACTTCATATGGTTTGCCTTCATCCAGAACTCAGCCTGTCCACATCTGGTTGGGTGGCAGCAAAGCCTGAAGGGCTGTCAGCCACCCCTAAGTTTTTCATATCATCAGCGAACAAAACTGCCAAGGATTTATTTTTGATAACTACTGCTTTCAGCTTTGAAGTCTTCCCATCAGGACCTTGGTAAAGGAGTTTGGTAAAGGAATGTGTTTTCCTCTCTCCTAGCGTTTGTACACGGAAGCCTGGGATGCAGACAAGACGTCGATTCACGTCATGCCGGACACGCCGGACATCCTGCTAGCGAAGGCAAACGCCGCCAACGCTAGCCATGTAAGGACCTTGACATGGAAACTAAAGTCATGGAAGCTCACTAATTGAGTAGCATTTCTTTGAGCAAAATACAATCTTTACAGAATCACAGAATGTCAGGGGCTGGAAAGGACCTCCAAAGCTCATCCAGTCCAACCCCCTGCCAGAGCAGGAGCACCTAGAGCAGGTCACACAGGAACACATCCAGAAAAGTGTTTAATATCTCCAGAGAGGGAGACTCCACAACCCTCCTGGGTAGCCTGTTGTAGTGTTCTGTCACCCTCACTGGGGTCCTCCTTGTGTTTACGTGAAACTTCCTATGCCTCAACTTCCACCATTGCTCCTTGTCCTGACATTGGGCATCACTGAGCAGAGCCTGGATCCATCCTCCTGGCACTCACCTTTACATATTTATCAACATGAATGAGGTCCCCTCTCAGTCTCCTCTTCTCCAAGCAGCAGAGCCCCAGCTTCCTCAGTCTCTCCTCATCAGACAGGTGTTCCATTCCCTTAATCACCTTTGTGGCTTTACTTCCAATGTAATAATTCATGAAAACTGTAAGAAAAATGCTGTGAAATGTAGAAAGTCTTTCAGACTACTGAGAAGCCATTTTCTGTCTTCTTTTATTGTAGAAACTTTATGTGCAGGCCTGGGAAGAGGCCAAGAAGAAGGGTTATGACATGAGAGCTGATGCAATTCCAATCCAAAGTGCAAAGGCATCGAGAGATATAGCAAGTGATGTATGTTCTTCCTTTACATTTCTTTTCAATTACCTTGAGAAGCAAGAATGAACTAACTAACTGTGTAAAACATACCAAACCATGGCGTATCAGAGTCTCCTTGAAAGCCTACTAACAAAGGATTCACTCCAGAGGGAAAATGGACAACAGATTCCAAAAGGAACAATGACTTTTAAATCCTGACATTAAGCAGATATTTAAAAAACAAAAACAAGACAAAAAAACCCCAAAACAAAACCCCAAAACAATCAAACAAACGAAAAAAACCAACCAAAAAAAAACCCCTAGAATGAAAATTAACAAAAGCAGTGGAAAAAAATGCGCAAGGTAGTTCTAAACTCTAAATATTTTGTAGTATATTGAAACAAATTTCTGGTCAGCAGCAATATGGAATTCTGGGAAATCCATCCCAGAGTCACATTTGTGATCAGCAACAATATGGAATTCTGGGAAATCCATCCTAGAGTCACATTTGTGATCAACAGCAATATGGAATTCTGGGAAATCCATCCCAGAGTCACATTTGTGATCAGCAACAATATGGAATTCTGGGAAATCCATCCTAGAGTCACATTTGTGATCAACAGCAATATGGAATTCTGGGAAATCCATCCCAGAGTCACGTTTGTGAACAGCAGCAGTATGAAAATCTGGGAAATTCATCCCAGAGTTACTATTTCTTTTAATCTTTCTGTGTTTCTAGTACAAGTACAAACTGACCCATGAGAAGGAGAAAGGCCATTACGTTGGGTGCAAAACTGCCCAGGAGGATCCCAAACTGGCCCTGGCAGCACGTGCCATGATGCTGCAGAACGACCGACTCTACAAGAAGGCCTACAATGACTCCAAGACCCAGATCCACTTGCCAGTGGACATGCTGTCAGTGCAGGCAGCCAAGGAGTGCCAGACGCTGGTCAGCGACGTTGACTACCGCCACTACCTTCACCAGTGGACCTGTCTGCCTGACCAGAATGATGTGATCCATGCAAGGAAGGCCTATGACCTACAGAGTGATGTGAGTGAGAGTAACTATTGAAAAGCTTCATGGCAGCTGTGTCAGGTTCTGTGTGTTAGTGACTGGGCAAAATTCCTTTCAAGTGCTCATTGCTGAGCTTGCAGCTGGTCCTGCTATGTTTGTTTTAATCCAGATCGGAAGACGCTGGGTTTAGATTAGACATTAAAAAGAAATTCTTCACCCCGAGAGTTATGAGACACTGGAACAGGTTTCTCATAGAAGTTATGGAGGCTCCAGGTCTGGATTTAGTCAATTCTAGGTTGGACGAGGCCTTGAGTGACCTGTTCTAGTGGGAGGTGTCCCTGCCTATGGCAGGGGGCTTGGAACTGGATGATCTTTAAATTCCCTTCCAGCCCAAACCGTTCTATGGTCTGTGATCTTTTCCAAATTACTAATCATAGAATCATAGAAGGGTAAGGTTGGAAGGGACCTCAAGGATCATCCAGTTCCAACTCCCTGCCATAGGCAGGGACACCTCCCACTAGAACAGCTCACTCAAGGTGTCGTCCAACCTGGCCTTCAACACCCCTAGGGAGGGAGCAGCCACAACCTCCCTAGGCAACCTGTTCCAGTGTCTCACCACCCTCCCTGTAAAGAACTTCCTCCTAACATCCAGTCTAAATCTCCCCTCTGCCAGTTCAAACCCATTGCCCCTTGTCCTGTCATTGCAAGACCTTGTCAATAGTCCCTCCCCAGCCTTCCTGTAGTCCCCCTTCAGATACTGGAAGGCTACTATAAGGTGCCCTCAAAGCTTTCTCTTCTCCAGGGTGAAAAACCCCCAACTCTTGTAGCCTGTCCTCATAGGAGAGCTGCTGCAGCCCTCTGATCATCTTTGTGGCCCTGCTCTGTACCTGTTCCAACAGTTCCATGTCCTTCCTCTGCTGGGGGCTCCAGAACTGTACACAGTACTCCAGATGTTTTCATCTTAGGGGTTGGAAACATTCTGGGCAGTTTGCATGGAAAAGAAGTGCATATTTTGTGGCAGAATGTTTGGTTGCAGATGGCACCACTGGTCTGCATGGAGCAAGTACCTTTAAAAGATGAGTAACATCCTTTCTCCTGACATCAGTGGCTTAGATGTGTGTGGGAAGGAGCTTGTGCACCACAGTCTCATTGGCTGCTTGCTGTGTATCTGTAGGAGAAGGAGCTTGGAGGAAAGCCTTGAGTGAAACATCTCTGCAGACAAGAGTTTTCTCTGTGGTGTCAGTGACCCTTGGTTTCTTTGCAGAACGTGTACAAGTCAGACCTGGAATGGTTGCGAGGCATCGGCTGGCTGACAGAAGGCTCTGTTGATGTGGTCAAAGCGAAGAAAGCCCAGGAGCTCCTGAACGAGAGGTTGTACCGCACGCGCCCGGAGGAGCTGAAGTTCACCAGCATCACCGACGCGCCAGACGTCGTCCAGGCGAAGATCAATGCTGCACAGATCAGTGATGTGAGCTCAACTTTTGCTTACCTTCTGTTTATATCATGGAATTTATTTCCCTTTGTGGTGAAGAGTGCAGTTTCTACTTTGGGAATTGTGCTGGTGTTCAAGTTTGGGAGTTACTCAACACCCCCCCACTCCCCACCCCCCCCTCAATTCACAAGACTAAACTCAGCTGGCTGGAAGTTAAGGAAACTATATTTTACAACTTGGCACAATTTGCAAGCATATCTATATCTATCTATCTATCAAGAGATAGAGATAGAGATAGATATTGATAGATAGATACAGATATTGATATAGATATAGATAGATAGATCATAGAATCATAGAATGGTAAGGTTGGAAGGGATCTCAAGAATCATTTAGTTCCAACCCCCTACCATAGGCAGGGACACCTCCCACTAGTACAGGTTACTCAAGGCCTCAGGTATCACAGTATCACCAGGGCTGGAAGAGACCTCAAAGATCATCAAGTCCAACCCGTCACCACAGACCTCAAGACTAGGTCAAGTGCCACATCCAAAGCGCCTTGAACACCTCCAGGGACGCTGACTCCACCACCTCCCTGGGCAGCCCATTCCAGCAGTCAATGACTCTCTCAGTCAAGAACTTTCTCCTCACCTCCAACCTAAACTTCCCCTGGCACAGCTTGAGACTGTGACCTCTTGTTCTGCTGCTGCTTGCCTGAGAGAAGAAGGTAATCTCCCCCTGGCCACAACCACCCTTCGGGTAGTTGTAGACCGTCCCCCCTGAGCCTCCTCTTCTCCAGGCTAACCAATCCCAGCTCCCTCAACCTCTCTCCATAGGGCTGTGCTCGAGGCCTCTCCCCAGCCTCGTTGCCCTTCTCTGGACACACTCAAGCACCTCAATGTCCTTCTTCAATTGAGGGCCCCAGAACTGGACACAGGACTCAAGGTGCAGCCTAAGCAGTGCAGAGTCCAGGGGGAGAATGAGCTCCCTGCTCCTGCTGGCCACACTATAGCTGATGCAGGCCAGGATGCCATTGGCCTTCTTGGCCACCTGGGCACACTGCTGGCTCATGTTCAGGCAGGTGTCAATCAGCACCCCCAGATCCCTTTCTGTTTGGCTGCTCTCCAGCCACTGCCACCCCAGCCTGTAGCTCTGCATGGGGTTGTTGTGGCCAAAGTGCAGCACCTGGCACTTGGATTTGTTGAGCTCCATCCCCTTGGACTCTGCCCATCTGTGCAGGCGGTCGAGGTCCTGCTGCAGAGCCCTTCTGCCCTCCAACCCAGCAACATCAGCCCCCAGCTTGGTGTCATCTGCAAACTTGCTGGTGACTGACTCGATGAGCTGGTGACTGACTTGATATAGATATAGATATCGATATAGGTATCGATATAGGTATAGATATCGATAGGTAGATCTATTGATAGATAGAGATAGGTATAGATAATTAGATGTAGATAGATAGATATAGATATAGATAATTAGATATAGATAGATACATAGATAGACAGAATATATACAGATCTTTGCAACTATATACAGTAATATACAAGTTAAAGGTAATACAGAAATACGAAAAACCCCCCTCCCAGCAGCCAGACTGCCCAAGAAGGGCTTCCAACCAACCTCCCACCTTCTCTCCACCCCCCTCCCTTATCTCGGGATCCCCCTTACATGCAAAGAAGAGCTGGAAAAGGTCAGCAAGGGATTAGAAGAAGATTGATGAGTTCAAGGTATGCAGGTTCGGGCAGAAATAGTGAAGTAGACAACCACCAGGCAGAGACTGAGTATCTTTGTTGCAGTTTCTTGTTTTAATGTGTCTCAACAGAATGAATGGGCAGTATGGACATCACTGTTACTTTCTTTTTGTAGCCAACGATCTAATTTCTCTGATTAAAACATTTCAATTAGCCTCAAACCAGCTGTGATGTGCAATGATTTAATCAGAGAAATTAGATATAGATATAGATGAAGTCTATATCATTCATTGTTTGCTAAAGGGAATAAAAAGCCAAAATGTAAATAATTCTATTGCTTCTTCCTCAGAACACTTGCTCCTTTCACTTTTTCTTTGCTCTTCTCTAACACCTTCCACTAACAGATAAAAAGTAAGCTTTGCTGATTGTTTTGTCTGTCTGGGAGAGAGAGAAAGAGAGGCTTTGAGTACCTTCTGGGCAGTTTCTTTGTGCAGAAGAGGGTTTGGATTTCTGTATTATTTCTAATTTGCATGTAATTGTAAATACTTTGAAATATAGTACTTTCAAACTTAGCTTTGCTGTAAATATCTTACTTCCAAGCTGTCTGGGCTGATCTGGTAAATTGCAATAGCAGGGGAGGCCTCGGGGGAGTCTCTCAACCTTCTACAGGAATGACTAAGCTAACTCAAACCAGTGTTACAAAACAATTCCTCTGAGTGAGTTCTTTTCCCTGCCCAAACCATAGTGAATGTCACTGTGCTTCCTTCCTCCTCAGCGTCTGTACCGTGAAGCCTGGGATAAAGACAAGACACAGATTTCCATGCCCTCTGATACCCCTGTGATGCTGCAGTCCAAGGTCAACGCTCTCAACATCAGCAATGTAAGAGAAGAAAACCTTTGTGCGTGAAGCATTATTAGATAAAGAGGAAGAAGAGTGCTCTTCCAGAGCAGGTGTTTAGGAGAGGCATTGGTGTCAGCGAGACGTGACTGCATCTAACAAGGATGATCACTTTTCTTTGCAGAAACACTATCAGAAGGCCTGGGATGAGGCCAAGGCAAAAAGCTATGACATCAGAGCTGATGCCATTCCTATCAAACACGCCAAGGCTTCCAGAGACATTGCTAGTGAGGTACAGTTTTCTCTTAATGTCATTATTGTATCCAGCTGAAGTTCAGTTCAAAGAACTGACAGCTTAGAAAGCCTATTGTTAGTTGCATCCAATGTGTGCAATATGTGGCTCATGATGTTGTTTCTGTTTTTCTATTACAAGTACAAATTGGCCCATGAGAAATTTATCTTAGAGTCCCATTTGTGATCAGCAGCAGTATGAAATGCTGGAAAATTCACCCCAGAGTCACATTTGTAATCAGCAGCAGTATGAAATTCTGGGAAATCCATCCCAGAGTCATGTTTTGTGATGAACAGCAATATGAAATTCTGAGAAATCCATCCCAGAGTACCATTTGTGAACAGCAGCAGTATGAAAATCTGGGAAATTCATCCCAGAGTTACTATTTCTTTTAATATTTCTTTCTGTGTATCTAGTACAAGTACAAACTGACCCACGAGAAGCAGAAAGGCCATTACGTTGGGTGCAAAACTGCCCAGGAGGATCCCAAACTGGCCCTGGCAGCACGTGCCATGATGCTGCAGAACGACCGACTCTACAAGAAGGCCTACAATGACTCCAAGACCCAGGTCCACTTGCCAGTGGACATGCTGTCAGTGCAGGCAGCCAAGGAGTGCCAGACGCTGGTCAGCGACGTTGACTACCGCCACTACCTTCACCAGTGGACCTGTCTGCCTGACCAGAATGATGTGATCCATGCAAGGAAGGCCTATGACCTACAGAGTGATGTGAGTATGTGTGCAGAGGTGGTGGTTGCCACTTGTGCTAGTTAATATATTCCAGACTGATTTTGATGGTTTTATGAATTATAGAATGGTTTGGGTTGGAAGGAACCCTAAGGATCATCTGCTTCACCAAATCACAGAACTTTAGAGGTTGGAAGTGACCTCCAGAGATCATCCAGTCCAACCTCCCTGCCAGAGCAGGATCTCCTAGGGTGGTCTGCACAGGAATGCATCCACATGGGTTTGGAAGGTCTCCAGAGAAGGAGACTTCACAACCTGTCTGGGCAGCCTGCTCCAGTACTCTGTCACCCTCACTGGAAAGAAGTTTCTCCTCATGTTGAGCTGAAACCTTCTCTGTTCCAGAGAAGTTCCAGTTTGTATCTGTTGCTCTTTGGCTTATTGCTGCTGAGCACTGAAAAGAGCTTGGTCCCATCCACTTGACACCCACCCCTCAGGTATTTGTACACATGGATAAAATCTCCTCTCAGTCTTCTCTTGTCCAAACTCAACAGTCCCAGGTTTCTCAGTTTCAGTCCCCTGCCATGGGCAGGGACACCTCCTACCAGAGCAGGTTTCTCACGGCCTTGTTCTTAAACACTTAACACTGGTCTTAAACTCTTATCGGACATTAAATGCATCTGATATTAAACAACCATAAGGGATTTATCTTTAGACTGTCTTCTTCAGTTTTTGATGTTACTGCTCTTATCTGCTCTTCTTTTATCCTTTAAAAAATATTGATATTACCTCTGTTTTTGTTTTTTTTTAACTCTTTAGTTGGTGTCTGTTATGTTTGATATGCTTTTGGGATATTGTAGTTTGGAGACAATGAAGAATTTGCCTCCCATTATGTTGTGACTTATGAAGTAACACCTGTTATTTTGCAGTCAGGTGGCTTTTATTACTCCTCTTTATCTGAGTTGACTTGAAAGTTTGTCTGAGTTTCTTTATCCTTTTCTGAAGGATTTGACCGATTAAAACTTCAATAATGTTGCTTGATACTGTTCAGGAATTTACCCTTTAGGTCTGATCTCCATTGCCTCTATAACAACTTTTTTTCCTATCCTTTTTGTTAAATTTCCCTGTGACCAGCTTGATTTTTTTTTTGTTTGTTTTTTTGTTTTGTGTGGACTTGTAAACCAAAGTGACTAGAGGAACAGACATTGTGAAGGAAGCAGGAGGACTCTTTCAATATCTTGACATTCATCATCACTAATGGCAATTTGGTTCAGTTGTTTCTCCTCTATTTAACTTTACAAGGTTTAGAATCATAGAATTATTTGGGTTGGAAAACGACCTCTAAGATCATCCAATCCAACCATCAACCTAACACCACCATGGCCATTAAACCATGTCCCAGAATGCCATGTCCACACATTTCCAAACATCTGTTGTTTAAGAAATTAACTACTTCAAGCCTAGTACTCAGGACCCTGCACACCTCTTGATTGAGAACAGTCCTGAAGAAAGGGACAGGGGCAATGCTGGTGGGTGAGAAGCTCAGCCAGTGTGCACTTGAAACCTGGAGAACCAACCAGATCCTGGGCTGCATCAAGAGAAGTGTGGCCAGACAATTGAGGGAAGTGATTCTTCCCCTCTGCTCCACTCTGATGAGACCCCACCTGGAGTAAAGTGCCCAGTTCTGGAGTCCCTATTACACGGTGTGCTGGAACACATCCAGAGAGGGGCCACAAGGAAAGGGCTGGAGCTCCTCTCCTATGGGGACAGACTGAAAGAGCTGGGGCTGTTCAGTCTGGAGAGGAGAAAGCTCCGAGATGACCTTCTTGTGCCCTTCCAGTATCTGAAGGGAGCCTAAGGAAAGATGGGGAAGGACTTTTTAGGGTGTCAGGTAGTGACAGGACTGGGGAGAATGGAGCAAAGCTGGAAGTGGGTAGATCAGATTGGATGTTAAGAAGATCTTCACCATGAGGGTGGTGAGACCCTGGAACAGGTTGTCCAGGGAGGTGGTAGAAGCTGTGTTCTTGGATGTTTTTAAGGCCAGGCTGGATGTGGCTCTAGGCAACCTGATCTAGTGTGAGGTGTCCTTGGCCATGGTGAGGGGGTTGGAACTGGATGATCCTTGGGGTCCCTTCCAGCCTTGACAATTCTATGATTCTATGATTCTGAAAAGGATGGCTCTAGTAGACACTTTGTGAATGTCTCCTAGATGACATTTTAATATAACATTTTTCAAGACATCTGTTGCTTTATATAGTTTAAAATAATGAAGGTGATCATTTTAAACATCTTTTTTTTTTTTTTTTTTTTTTTCTTTTTTCTGTATCTGCAGGCTGTCTACAAGTCAGACTTGGAGTGGCTCCGTGGAATTGGCTGGTTGCCTAATGATTCTCCAGAGGTTAAGAGAGTGAAGCAGGCCCAGGAGCTGCTGAGCGACAATGTGTATCGCACGCCCATCAACAGCCTGAAGTACACCAGCGTTACTGATTCTCCGGATGTTCTGCTGGCCAAGGCCAACGCTGAGCAAGTCAGCATTGTATGTTGAGCTCTTCTACAAGTTGTTTCAAGGCTTAGAAACTGAATCACAGAGTATATCTGCTTGGAAGACACCTCAGGGATCATCCAGTCCAACCTTCACATGATCACAGGATTTCAGGGCTTGGAAGGGACCTCCACAGATTGTCGACTCCAAACCCCCTGCCAAAGCAGGACCAGAGAATCTAGAAATCTAGAATCTAGGTTGCACAGGAGCAAGGGCTTGAAAGTCTCCAGAGAAGGAGACTCCACAACCTCTCTGGGGAGCCTGTTCCAGTGCTCCATGACCCTTACAGTCAAGAAGTTCTTCCTTATGTTGAGGTGGAACTTCCTGTGCTGTAGTTTATACCCATTACGTCTTATCCTGTCACGGGGAGCAAATGAGCAGTTTGTTCCCTCCCTCTTGACCCCCTCAGATATATATGAACATTGATTAGATCCTCTCTAAGTCTTCTCTTCACCAGACCAAACAACCCCATGTCTCTCAGCCTCTCCTCACAGGGCAGTGCTCCAGCCCCTTCCAACACCTTTGTAGTCCTCCATTGGACTCTTTTAAGTACATCCCTGTCCCTCCTGAACTGGGGAACCCAAAACTGAACACAATATTCCATGTGAGAGCTCACCAGAGGAGAGTAGAGGGGTAGATGATCTTCCCTTCAACCCAGTACTAAAGACTCAATCATGTTCCCTTTGTGCCAGGTCCACACACTGCTTGAACACCTCCAGGGATAGTGATTCCACCACAGTCAAAGAGAAATTTCACTGCTAAAATTTCAAATTGTTTGGTGATATTTTAAGTCAAGTTCAACACTTTCCCAACAATTGTATTTTTAAGAGATAATTTGAGAGAGAGTTATGGGATTTTCTGTTATTGACAAGTGAGTTTCCATATGGACAATATCATAAAATGCTCTGTTTTCACAGCCAAAATACAAAGAAGCCTGGGAGAAGGACAAGACTATGATCCATATTATGCCAGACACACCTGAAATCAACCTAGCCAGAAGTAATGCTGTTAATTATAGTAAGGTATGCTTACCATTTTATTTTCTACTTCTCTGTAAAACATTGTTGTGTATCAGGTGAATTTCATAGAATCATAGAATTCCAGGTTGGAAGGGGACACCCCAAGGATCATCTGGTCCAACCTTTCTAGGTGATAGTGCACTTGCAATGAGATTGCCCAGCACCCTGTCAAGACAAAGTTTAAAACCGTCCCACGCAGGGGAAGCCACTGCTTCCCTTGGGAGATTTGAATATTCTAAGACCTTAAAAAGCTGAAGATTAACTCATATGAATCTCATAGAATCATAGAATGGTTTGAGTTGGAAGGGACCTTAAAGATCATGAAGTTCTAACCCCCTGCCATGGTCAGGGACACCTTCCACTAGCCCAGGTTGCTCAAGGCCTCATCCAACCTGACCTTGAACACCTCCAGGGAGACGGCATCCACAACCTCCCTGGGCAACCTGTTCCAGGGTTTCACCACCCTCACTATCCAAGTTGGAGAGGCAGAAAGATTTTCAGCAGTATTTCTGGCTAGGGGCAGGACTAGCACACAAAATTGTCCCAGTATTTCAGCCACCATGGCTGTGAAATGTGTGTCCCCCAAATGGCAGCTTCCAGAACATTTAGCATATGTGTGGCATTCTACTGTCCTTTCAGAAAGTGTACAAGGAAGCTTGGGACGAGCTGAAGACCAGCTATGATCTGAGGGCGGATGCAATCCCCATCAAGGCAGCCAAAGCATCTCGAGAAATCGCTAGCGACGTAAGTATCACAGTGTCACAGTATCACCAGGGTTGGAAGAGACCTCAAAGATCATCAAGTCCAACCCATTACAACAGCCCTCAAGACCAGACCATGGCACCAAGTGCCACGTCCAAACCTGCCTTGAACACCTCCAGGGACGCTGACTCCACCACCTCCCTGGGCAACCCATTTCAGCAGCCAATGAGTCTCTCAGGCAAGAACTTTCTCCTCACCTCCAGCCTAAACTTCCCCTGGCACAGCTTGAGACTGTGTCCTCTTGTTCTGGTGCTGCTTGCCTGAGAGAAGAAAGCAACCTCCTCCTGGCTACAACCACCCTTCAGGTAGTTGTAGACAGCAAGAAGGTCTCCCCTGAGCCTCCTCTTCTCCAGGCTAACCAATCCCAGCTCCCTCAGCCTCTCTCCATAGGGCTGTGCTCCAGGCCTCTCCCCAGCCTCGTTGCCCTTCTCTGGACACACTCAAGCACCTCAATGTCCTTCTTCAATGGAGGGGCCCAGAACTGGACACAGGACTCAAGGTGTGGCCTAAGCAGTGCAGAGTCCAGGGGGAGAATGAGCTCCCTGCTCCTGCTGGCCACACTATTGCTGATGCAGGCCAGGATGCCATTGGCCTTCTTGGCCACCTGGGCACACTGCTGGCTCATGTTCAGGCGGGTGTCAATCAGCACCCCCAGATCCCTTTCTGTTTGGCTGCTCTCCAGCCACTCCCACCCCAGCCTGTAGCTCTGCATGGGGTTGTTGTGGCCAAAGTGCAGCACCTGGCACTTGGATTTGTTGAGCTCCATCCCCTTGGACTCTGCCCATCTGTGCAGGCGGTTGAGGTCCTGCTGCAGAGCCCTTCTGCCCTCCAACACAGCAACATCAACCTGCAGCTTGGTGTAAGTGCCAGGAGGTGCTCCTATCCATACACATGCTTTGAGAGAGGCCTGCTGGTAATGGTGCTCTTTGCTCCTCCCCCCAGTACAAATACAAACTGGATCACGAGAAGCAGAAAGGCCATTACGTTGGGGTCCCGAGTGCCAAAGACGACACCAAAATGCAGTTTGCCCTCGGCATAGGCAAAGTTCAGAGCGATCTGGAATACAAGAAGCACTTTGCCAAGTGGAGGACGCAGTGCCACCTGCCAGTGGACATGGTGTCCATCGTATCAGCCAAGCAGGGTCAGTCTTTGGTCAGTGATGTCGACTACCGCCACTACTTGCATCAGTGGATCTGCCTCCCAGATCAGAACGATGTCATACACGCTAGGAAAGCCTACGACCTCCAAAGCGATGTAAGTTGGTGTGAAGTTTTGCCCTCGTGGCCACCCTGGCTCCTCTGAGAATCACAGAAATGTTCCAGTTGGAAAAAATCTTTAAGATCATCAATTCCCACCATCACTTAACTATCAAACCTGGTGCTAAACCAGCACCCCATCGCTGTGGCTTTGTAACACCTCCAGGGATGGGGACTCAACCACCTCCCTGGGCAGTCTGTTCCCGTCTTTGAGAAACCTTTCAATGAAGAAATTTCTTGTAATTGCCAACCTAAACCTCCCCTGGTGCCACTTGAGGCCATTTCCTCTTCTTCTGTCGTAGATCCATAGAACTATCACGTTTGAAGAGACCTTTGAGAGATCATCAAGCCCAAGTGCTCACCTAGGGTTCACAACCTCACTGTTAACCCACTACCACTAAACCATTTCCCTAAGCACCACACCACATGTACTTTAAACACTTCCAGGGATGGTGACTCCACCACCTCCCTGAGCAGCCTGTTCCAATTCCTGATAACCCCTTTGGTGAAGAATTTTTTCCTAATACCCACCCTGAGCCTCCCCTGGCACAATTTAAGCCCCTTTTGTCCTGTCCTTGTTTACTAGGGAGCAGAGCCCAATACCTACCTGGCTCCAAACTCCTGTCAGAGAGTTGTAGGGAGCAATGAGGTCTCCCCTCAACCCCTTTTTCTCCAGGCTGAACAACCCCAGTTCACCCTAGACCTGTTCTCCAGACCCTTCATCATCTTTGTTGCCCTTGCCTCTTGGTCTACTCAGGGTCTAAGCAGTGGGAATCTTCTGCTGAATCCAGTGAACTGACTTTTCTGTTTATTAGGAATGCAAAATTGTGTGCCACTGTTATCCGTTGCCAGGCTTTTGAAGTGTAATCAATACAGAAGTAGAGCTCATGCTGAGATTCTTTGTCTTAACCAGTAGAAGTAAATAACATTGCTTATGATTCTTGCTGGGTTATACAGAGAACTGTAGCTCACAGCATGGCTCCCATTTTGTTTTCCCAGGCTGTTTACAAATCTGATTTAGAATGGCTCCGAGGTATTGGATGGCTGCCCAATGATTCAGTTGGAATCAACCACGTCAAATATGCTGGAGATCTCTTGAATGAGGTAACAAAATGTTTTTCTAGGCTCACATTTTCTTAAGGCTATTTGCAATCTGCAGTATTTTTTGATGATCAAACACAACTACGTTTTCCAAACTAGAAAACAGAACTGGACTCTTTCCACAGCATTCATTCTGTATATGGAGAGTTTTATTTTCCATGTTACCTTTCTTGTCCTGTTTCAGGATTTCTGTGTTAGCTATGGAATCACAGAATCACAGAAACATGCAGGTTGGCAAAGCCCCTCAGGATCACCAAGTCCAACCTAGCACCTTACTCTACAAGATTCATCTTAAACCATAGCCTTAAGCACCACATCCAAACCACCCTTAAATACATCTAGGGTTGGCAACTCCACCACCTCCCTGGGCAGCTCATTCCAGTCCCTGACCACTCTCTCTGTGAAAAACTTTTTCCTAATGTCCAATCTAAACCTCCCCAGCCTCAGCTTGAGGCTTTCTTCTGCCTCAAATTACCTGTGAGAAGAGATCAACAACAGCCTCTCCACAACATCCCTTCATTCCCTAAGACCTGAGTACAGGGGTTTGTGCTGGACATTTCCTAATGTCCAACCTAAATGTACCCAGTCTCAACTTGAGGCCATTCCCACTCTTTTTCCTAATAATTACCTATTCCAACATAATATTCCAACATAATCTGCCTGTTGTTTGTCTTGTGTAGAGAAAGTATCGCACCAAAGCTGAAACCCTCCCATTTACTCCGGTGGCAGACAGAGTTGATTACATCACAGCAAAGAACAGTGGTGAAATACTCAGCCAGGTGAGTGTGCTGGCACTTTTCTGAGCTGTTGAAGTTACATGTAAGTTTACATGACAGGATTTTAACTTTAAAAGGGTATTTGTTGTATCTTTCAATTAAAAATAAAATACAAGAATTCTCAATCAGTGTCTGGGAATTCCACGAATCTGTGGCATAAAGATGGACAGGATTTAGCTCATCTCCATCACTTCTGAGGGATGAAGCTCCTCAAGCAGAATCATTGACATGAACACAGTCACTTGCACTCTGTCAACTTTCATATATACAGCAGCATGAGTTTACACTTTTGACTGTGTAGAAATATCACAGTATCACCAGGGTTGGAAGAGACCTCAAAGCTCATCAAGTCCAACCCGTCACCACAGACCTCAGGACCAGACCATGGCACCAAGTGCCACGTCCAAACATGCCTTGAACACCTCCAGGGACGCTGACTCCACCACCTCCCTGGGCAGCCCATTCCAGTGGCCAACGACTCTCTCAGGGAAGAACTTTCTCCTCACCTCCA
>VWZE01003195.1:163446-165153 GCA_013396675.1 Eubucco bourcierii | reverse complement strand
TCTGCAAACTTGCTGGTGCCTGACTCGATGCCCTTGTCCAGATCATCAATGAAGATGTTAAAGAGGATGGGGCCCAGTACAGATGAGCAAAGCTACTGTGCTGTCACCTTGCCATTCTTTACAAATTTGGAGGCTGAGATTGTGCTGAGTAAAGAGATTTTTCTCTTAAAAACCTTAAAATCTAGTGCCCTGCTTCAAGCATCTTTTGCCTGACTCTTTGTCATACCTCCCTACAGACCAAACTCTGACTTCTGAAGATTCTTCCTTGTCCATCCAGCCTGCCTTTGAACAAGTTTTTTTTAAATTACCCCTGAGAGATGTTGTGATTTCTTGTCTTGTATAATATAATTAAAAAAAAAAAATAGTACATATTTGGATGTGTATCCAAATCAGGATTTGCATTAGTGCATGCATAAAATACTGGTCATTGTACTCTGTCTTCCTAATTTTATGGTGGTGCTACAAGGTAGTAATTTCCTTCTCCATTCTAGATTAAATATCACAAAGCATGGAACGAGGTCAAGTCAAATTACACTCTGACAGATACACCACAGCTGGATATGGCTCGAGAGGATGCCAGAATTCTTAATCAGGTATGTGACTTCTCCTTGACAGCAGAGATCATAGCTCACATGAAAAACTCTTTGGAGGAACACAGAAAACTTGTCTCATTAAGAATCACAGAAACATCTGAGTTGGAAAAGACCCTCAGGATCACAAAGTCCAGCCTAGAACCCTACTCTACAAGATTCACCTTAAATCATAACTCTAAGCACCACATTCAAAGCACTCTTAAATACATCCAGGGTGGGTGACTCCACCACCTCCCTGGGCAGCTCATTCCAGTCCCTGACCACTCTCTACATGAAAAACTTTTTTCTAATGTCCAATCTAAACCTCCCCAGCCTCAGCTTGAGGCCATTCCCCCTTGTTCTGTCTCCAACTATCTGTGAGAAGAGCTCAGCAGCAGCGTCTCCACAGTGTCCCTTCAGATAGCTGCAGACAGCAATGAGGCCTCCTCCCCTCAGCCTCCTCTTTTTCAAACTAACCAACCCCAGCTCCTTCAACCACTACTCATAAGATTTATTCTCTAGGCCCTTCACTAGCTTCATTACCCTCCTCTGGACCAGAAGAAGAAGATTCTAAAGGAAGGATTTATTACCCTTACACTTTCATATGGTTTGCTTCAGTGTAATTATGATTATTGTAGCCTTGAACTTCTCCTCGGTTCTGTTTTCCACAGAATTTATACAAGGAAAGCTGGGAGAAAGAAAAAGCCACTGGTTACCTCTTACCTCCTGACAGTGTGCAGATCTCTCATGCCAAACGCTCCAGTGATGTCCAAAGTGAGGTAATAATTCTTCTCCTTAGGAGAGCAAGGGCTTGGAAACCTGCAAATGTTAAAGGCTCTGCAAACTGAACAACAGGCAGAGAAAGCTAACACTCAGTAGATCTTTTGTGACTCATGAAGTCCACTGTCCTCCAAAAAATCCAGACATCTTTGTCATTATGGGGTTTAACAGATCCAGGCTCTCCTTTCCACCTTTTTCTAGAAACTGTCCTTTCAAAATCAGCTCAGGTGGGCTTCCTTGTGTTATAAAGGTCAAATAACTGATGTTATAATTCAGATATTTAGCTCTGGCTTTACTTTGAGGCATACTATAGAGTCTTCCTCCTTGATCAGCTGTAAGCTAGCACGCACATTGC
>VWZE01003195.1:145946-158446 GCA_013396675.1 Eubucco bourcierii | reverse complement strand
GCTTGTGGCTTTTTAATTTATTTTTTTAAGATGAGAGGGGAAAAAAAAAGTAGATTATTTGCATTATTAAAATGTAGATTTGTAAATGATTATTAAAAATGTCGATTATTTACATTATTAAAATGTAGATTTGTAAATGATTATTAAAAATGTCGATTATTTGCATTATTAACATGTAGATTTGTAAATGATTATTAAAAATGTCGATTATTTGCATTATTAAAATGTAGATTTCAAAATGATTATTAAAAAGTAGATTTACATTATTAAAAATGTAGATTTGTAAATGATTATTAAAAATTTAGGTTATTTACATTATTTAAAATGTAGATTTGTAAATAATTATTAAAAATGTAGATTATTTACATTATGAAAAATGTAGATTTTAAAATGATTATTAAAAATTTAGATTATTTACATTTTTAAAAATGTAAATAATCTAAATTTTTAATAATCATTTTAAAACCTACATTTTTAATAATGTAAATCTACTTTTTAATAATCATTTTAAAACCTACATTTTTAATAATGTAAATCTACTTTTTAATAATCATTTTAAAACCTACATTTTTAATAATGTAAATCTACTTTTTAATAATCATTTTAAAACCTACATTTTTAATAATGTAAATCTACTTTTTAATAATCATTTTAAAACCTACATTTTTAATAATGTAAATCTACTTTTTAATAATCATTTTAAAACCTACATTTTTAATAATGTAAATCTACTTTTTAATAATCATTTTAAAATCTACATTTTTCATAATGTAAATAATCTACATTTTTAATAATCGTTTACAAATATACATTTTTAAAAATGTATATTTGTAAACGATTATTAAAAATTTAGATTATTTACATTTTTAAAAATGTATATTTGTAAACGATTATTAAAAATTTAGATTATTTACATTATTAAAAATGTAGATTTTAAAATGATTATTAAAAATGTAGATTGTTTACATTATTAAAAATGTAGATTTTAAAATGATTATTAAAAATGTAGATTGTTTACATTATTTAAAATGTAGATTTTAAAATGATTATTAAAAATGTAGATTATTTACATTATTTAAAATGTAGATTTTAAAATGATTATTAAAAATGTAGATTATTTACATTATTAAAAATGTAGATTTTAAAATGATTATTAAAAATGTAGATTATTTACATTATTAAGCAGTTACTTGTCAGGAGTCTTTATAATTTTAATTGGAAACTTCCAGTTTTGGAAAATGTGACCACTCATTTATATGAGTAACTGCTTCATAATTTAGTCTGAAGGGAAAGATATTTAATAGTTCACTGAATACCTATTTTTAAATGCCCCAAAACAGTTGATTCTTTTATAATAAAGAATAATATTGGTGACTCTTCACAGTTTTAAGCATGTAGCTCTCAAATGATCAATGTCAGCTCTAGACTGTACTTTCAAGCAATAGTTCATACCTCTGTCTGGGAGATTTTTATTACTCTTCTGGATGAGAAAAGTTGAGTTTCAAATATAATAAAGCAAGCAGAGGTCAGTTTTTGTGCTCAGATACCTTCCTGAACTGGGACACTTATATTGTGTCACTCGTTCTGCTTTACACATGCTGAATAAATGCCCAGAATAAACATTCTTCATCTACTCTGCTGGGGGTATTCATTGAATAAGGAACTATTTTATAGTAGTTTATTAGTGTGATATTAATTTAGTGCCACAGAATGATATTGGTTGGAAAAGACCTTTAAGATCATCGAGTCCAACCATTACCTAACTCTACCAAGTCTCATGCTAAGCAGTGTCCCAGTCTGGAATATTCCATGTGAGTATAAATGGCAGAGTCAGGTTTGTTGCAAAGTATGCTGGGTTTTTTTAATCAAAAGCTGTATGTGTTTTGCCTAGAAACTCTACAAAAAAGCTTGGGAAGTCAGCAAGCCCATTGGATATACCCTGGATGAGAAATACATTCCAGTAGTGGGAGCAAAGCATGCAAACTACATCAACAGTGAGGTCAGTGAGACTGTTCCTTTATCTTCCTTTCCCCTCTCCCTGTGTTGGTAGAATCATAGAGTCAGTCAGGGTTGGAAGGGACCACAAGAATCATCCAGTTCCAACCCCCTTGCCATGGGCCTCACACTAGATCAGGCTGTCTGGAGCCTCATCCAGCCTGGCCTTAAACACTTCCAGGGATAAGGCTTCCACCACCTCCCTGGGCAACCCCTTCCAGGCTTTCACCACTCTCATGCTGAAGAACTTCTTCCTAACATCCAGTCTGAATCTACCCATTTCTAGCTTTGTTCCATTCCCCCCACTCCTATCACTCCCTGACATCCTAAAAAGTCCCTCCCCAACTTTCTTTTAAGCCCCCTTAAGATACTGAAAGACCACCTTGGAGTTTTCTCCTCTCCAGACTGCACAGCCCCAACTCTCTCAGTCTGTCCTCACAGCAGAATAGCTCCAGCCCTCTGGTCATCCTTGTGGCCCTTCTCTGGACATGTTCAGCACATCCATATCCCTCTTGTCCCAGGGGATCCAGAACTGGATGCAGTACTCCAGGTGGGGTCACACCAGTGTGGAATAGAGGAGGATGATCACTTTCTTCTCCCTGCAGCCCACACTTCTCTGGTTGGCTTTCTGGGATGCAAGAGCAGAATGAATTGAGTTAGAATGAACTTTAACATTTCGACCTGAATGGTTTTTTTGTTTGTTTGGTTGGTTTTTTCAGCGTAAATATAAGGCCATATATGAGAAGCTGAAAGGCCATTACCTGGCTGGGAAGGACATTGGTGATTTCCCCAGTGTGGTTCATTCCCTGGAATTCCAGAAAATAAGGAGCGCGGTAAGCGGAGGCTTAGTTTTGATGGAGTCTTTTCTCTTTATTTTAAGTGTGATATATTTAAATATGAATAGCAGAATCAGTGAAAGTCATAGAATCATAGAATGGTAAGGTTGGAAGGGACCTCAAGGATCATCCAGTTCCAACCCCCTGCCATAGGCAGGGACACCTCCCACTAGTACAGCTCACTCAAGGCCTCCTCCAGCCTGGCCTTGAACACCTCCAGGGAGGGAGCATCCACAACCTCCCTGGGCAACCTGTGCCAGTGTCTCACCACCCTCACTGTAAAGAATTTCCTCCTGACATCCAGTCTAAATCTCCCCTCTGCCAGTTCAAACCCATTGTCCCTAGTCCTGTCATTACAAGACCTTGTCAATAGTCACTCCCCAGCCTTCCTGTAGGCCCCCTTCAGATCCTGGAAGGCTACTCTAAGGTCTCCTCGTGTGGTTTCAATGTGTTTATGTTTCCTGAATGGTTGTTGTGTATGTAGCTTGAATACCACAGAGTTGTAGGGGTTGGAAGGGACCTCTAGAGAGCAACAAATCCAGTGCTCCCCTGCCAAAGCAGGATCACCTAGGACAGGCCACACAGGAACACATCCAGTCAGATTTTGAGAGTCTTCAGAGAAAGGAAGTTCCACAACCTCTCTGGACATCCTGCTTCAGGGCTCCAGCAACTTCACAGCAAAGAAGTTTCTATGCCTTTTGAGGAGGAACTTCCTGGGTTCCAGTTTGTATCCACTGTCCCTTGTCCTGTCACAGGACACCACTGAAATGAGCCTGGCCCCTTCTTCTTGACATCCAACCCTCAGGTATTCATAGACATTAGTAAGGTCCCTTCTCACCTTTCTCTTCTCCAGACTAAACAGCCCCAAGTCTCTCAGTCTCTCCTCATAGGAGAGATGTTCAACTCCCCCAGTCCCCAGTCATCCCTGTAGCTCTTCACTGGACTCTTTCCAGCTGGTCCCTGTCTTCCATGAGTTAGGGATCCCAAAACTAGACACAATATTCCTGGTATGGTCTCACCAGGGCAGAGTAGAGGGGGAGGAGAACCTCTCTAGACCTGCTGGACACACTTTTGTTGATGCATCCCAGGATGCCATTGGTCCTCCTGACCATGAGGGCAAATTGCTGTCCCATGGGTAACTTGGTGTCCACTAGGACTCCAAGGTCTTTCTCCATGGAGCTGCTTTCCAGCAGGATGACTCCCAGTCCGTGCTGGTGCCTGGGGTTGTTCCTCCACAGATGCAAGACTCTGCACTAATCCTTGATGAATTCCACGAGTCATTGCACCTGAAATGGTTTAGGAGATGAAAAAAATAATTTGTTTAACTGTTAGAATAGGGAAAGGAACAAAACTTTTTCCTATTTCAGTTTAAGACTCTGAGCAGTAAGAAATGCTATACAACTTGGGGTACTTAGCTTTACAGGAGAATTGTTTGGAATTGAAATAGGGATTTAAGAACTGGCAAAGTCAACACACATTTGGTGTTTCCTTGTCAGCAGCACTGCACATCCAGCATGTCATGCAGGGCATAGAGTTACTGTAATGGCAGTTTTCATTCAGACAGGCAGATTTAACTAGATTAATAACCTGTTTGTATCATGTGATTTTTATTTTTACCTTGAAGTCTTGTTATTTTTTTTTCAGCAGCTGTTAAATCTGCAAGTGAAGGCCATTCTTGTCCTGCTAGAACCTCACCAGAATAAAAGATGATTAATTTCAAAATTATGATTTCATTCTATTGAATCCCATGGAAGCTTAGCCACTAAATCATAAAATTGTTTTGGTTGGAAAAGATTGAGTCCATCAACCTAAGACCACCATGGCCATTAAACTATGTCCCACAGTGCCATGGCCACATGGTTCTTGAACACCTCCAGGGATGGTGACACCACCACTTCCCTGGGCAGCCTGTTCCAATGCCTAACCACCCTTTGTAATGTATTTTTTTCCCCCTAATACCCAACCTGCACTTCCCTTATCACAATTTCAGGCTGTTCCCTGGTGGCACTGGGCCAGGCTTCCAAAAGCGTACCTCAGATGCTCCAAAACCACACCTCAGGTTCTGCTATAACCTGTAGCCTGCTCAGAGTCAAAATTACTCAGAAACCCACTCTTCTGTCTTCTCCCCTTTCCCCCAATCTTTCCATTTTAGTTGGCATACAGGAAGAATTATGAAGACACCAAGACAAATGTCCATATTCCAAGTGACATGATGAACCACGTGCTAGCCAAGAAGTGCCAGTATATCCTCAGTGACCTTGAATACAGAACTTACTTCCATCAGTGGAGCTGTTCACCTGAAGAGAATGATGTTATCCAAGCCAGAAAAGCCCAGGAGATTTTGAGTGATGTATGTGTTTCATTTAACTGTTTGACATTTTAGTTGCCTTCTATGTCATTTTTTATTTTTTTTGTTAAATATAAAATGCTTTCCTATATTTTCCCACAGTATTTAAATAGTAAACAAATAATCAAGTCTTTAAACTTCCAAATAGTTTGGAATTCCTGAATGAACCTGGTTGAGATTCAGGAGTAACCTCCACTGGGTTTGCACAAGAGGAAGATTGTAAATGTAGAGAAGAAATACTGCTTTCTCCAAACAGAAGGTAAATCCTTTCCTGACTTAATAGTCTGTTTTCTTCCTTTTAGGTGGTGTATAAAGATGACTTGAACTGGCTGAAGGGAATTGGATGTTATGTCTGGGATACTCCACAAATTGTGCAGGCAAAAAAATCCTATGATCTCCAGAGCCAAGTAAGCATGGATTCACAGATTGCATCAGGTTGGAAGGGACCCTCAAAGCTCATCTTGTCCAGCACCCCTGTAGTGAGCAGGAACACTTCCAAGAAGATCAGGCTGCCCAGGGCCACATCAAGTCTCACCTTGAATGTCTCCAGTGTTGAGATCTCCATCACATCTCTGGGTGACCTGTTCCAGTATTTCACCACCCTCATTGTGCAGAACTTCCTCCAAATGTACAACCTAAACCTCCCCTGCTCCAGTTTCAAACCATTGCCCCTCATGGTGTCACCACAGGCCCTTCAAAAGGGTCCCTCCACAGTCTTCCTGTAGGTCCCTTTCAAATACTGAAATGCAGCTCTGAGGTCTCCTTGGAGCCTTCTCTTCTCCAGGCTGAACACTCACAGTTCTTCCAGCCTTCCTTTGTGGGTGAGGTGCTCCAGCACTCTGATCTTCTTTGTGGCCCTTCTCAGGACCTGCTTCAGCACCCCAGAGCAGAGTAGCAGAATCCCCTCTTTCCATCTGCTGGCCACACTTCTTTTGATGCAGCCCAGGATGGCCATTGGTCTTCTGAGCTGCAAGTGCCCATTACTGGCTCATGTCCATTGCTCCAATAAGTAAATATTTCCTAGGTTAAAGGTGTTTTTTTTTGTTTTGTTTTGTTTTTTTCTTCTATATATGATTTCCCTGGGACTGACCAAGCAGAACAAACTAATTTCTATTACATCAGAAATATTTTGTTCGCTCTTCCACTGCCTGTGGAGACATGGTCGCTTTTCTTACTGAAAGGACAGAAAGCTGAGGGGTATGGAAGGACAGTGGAGTTGTAGCTTCTAGCAGTGAAAAGATAACACTTTGCCTTTCTGTAGGCTACCCTGTGGACAAGATACCTCAGTGAGACATTTGTGCTGGGGAAATAGTCATAGATAATGTCTCTTCCCTTGCTGCCTATACTCTTGGCCTATACCAATTGCTACAAAGTGATGTGCAGTTTACTTTGTCCCTTGGTTCCTTGGCTATACATGAAGTATTTCTCTTTTCTGGCCTGTTGCTTTAACAGCTGATCTTAACTGAACTGTAATCCTGGGCTTCAGCTGTCCAGAAATGATTTGAAGGGAAGTTGGCAGAGAGTTTCCTGCTCATTTTCACAGATTGGTCATCTTGTCCAACCCTCCTGCAGTCAGCAGAGACAACTTCAACGAACTTAGGCTGCCCAGGGCCACGTCAAGTCTGATTTTGAATGTCTAATCTGATCTTGAATGTCTTGAATTTTCAGCATTAATGTTTTGCCTTGGTTTTATTTCCTCAGATAAAATACACAGCTGCAGGAAAAGAGAACTTTCAGAACTTTGGTGTTGTTACCGACACCCCTGTCTATGTGACTGCAGTGCAAAGTGCTGTCAATGCCAGTGAGGTGAGTCTCCCCACTTCTTGCTTCCCTTCAGGCTTTCCCTCCTGCTCCTTCTGAGAACTGAAGCAAGTTAACTAAATCTTTTTCTTTGTCCAGGTGAAATACAAGGAGGATTACCATAAAAATAAAGACAAGTGCATACCTGTGGCTGAAACGGTGGATTCTGAAAGAGTTCAAAGTTTGAAACATCTCTTCAGCAATGTAAGTGTTTCTGCAATGTTGGTTTTTCCCTTTTCTTTTCAGATCCTACTACGTGGAGGGTTTTGGTTTATTTTGTTTTATCACTGGTGCCTTCAAACCCCTAACATCCTGTGATCAATAGCCAAACGTGGAGCTTATCAAAGGCAGTGATATCCACCTTGACTAAGGAGGAGATGCTATATATCTATGGTTCTATTTCAGGCAGGAGGTAGATTTTCTGTCTGTAGACCCAGCTTTGTCCAACTGCATGCATTAATAAATGGATTCCTTGAAGAAAAATTGCACCTCAACAAAACTGGGACCTTTCATGAGAATAGACATGAGGAGTTAGAAAACACTTTTGTCACCCTTTATGTGCACTGCAGTACAGGCTCTTGGTATTAAGGAATAGAATCATAGAATGGTAAGGTTGGAAGGGACCTCAAGGATCATCTAGTTCCAACCCCCTGCCATAGCCAGGGACACCTCCCACTAGCACAGCTCACTCAAGGCCTCGTTCAACCTGGCCTTGAACACCTCCAGGGAGGGAGCAGCCACAACCTCCCTGGGCAACCTGTGCCAGTGTCTCACCACCCTCACTGTAAAGAACTTCCTCCTAACATCCAGTCTAAATCTCCCCTCTGTCAGTTCAAACCCATTGCCCCTTGTCCTGTCATTACAAGACCTTGTCAATAGTCCCTCCCCAGCCTTCCTGTAGCCCCCTTCAGATCCTGGAAGGCTACTCTAAGGTCTCCTGGAAACCTTCTCTTCTCCATGGTGCAGAGCCCCAACTCTCTCAGTCTGTCCTCACAGCAGAGCTGCTGCAGCCCTCTGAGCACCTTCGTGGCCTCCTCTGGACTGACTCCAACAGTTCCATGTCCTTCCTCTACTGGGGACTGCAGAATTGTACACAGTCAGAATAGTTCCAGTGTATAACAGAATCATGGAATGGTAGGGATTACAAGTGATCTCCAGAGATCATCAAATCCAACCCTTCTGTGAGAGCAAGATCACCTGCAGGTCACACAGGAACACGTCCAGTTGAGTCTTGAAAGTCTTCAGAGAAGGAGACTCCACAACCTCTCTGGGCAGCCTGCTCCAGGGCTCCAGCACCTTCACAGCAAAGAAGTTTCTCCTCCTGATGAGGTGGAACTTCCTGTGTTCCTGTTTGTATCCGTTACCCCTTGTCCTATCACAGTAGTCTGGCCCCCCTCTTCTTGGCACCTACCATTCAGATATTTATAGATATTAATAAGGTCCCTTCTCAGCTTTCCCTTCTCCAGACTAACCAGCCCCAGGTCTCTCAGCCTTTCCTCACCATACAGATGTTCCAGTCCCTTCATCATAGAATCATAGAATGGTAAGGTTGGAAGGAACCTCAAGCATCATCCAGTTCCAACCCCCTGCCATAGACAGGGACACCTCCCACTAGTACAGCTCACTCAAGACCTCATCCAATCTGGCCTTGAACACCTCCAGGGAGGGATCATCCACAACCTCCCTGGGCAACCTGTGCCAGTGTCTCATCACCCTCCCTGTAAAGAACTTCCTCCTAACATCCAGTCTAAATCTCCCCTCTGCCAGTTCAAACCCATTGCCCCCTGTCCTGTCGTTGCAGGACCTTGTAAATAATCCTTCCCCAGTCTTCCTGTAGGCCCCCATCTTTGTACCCTCCACTGGACACTCCCTAGTCTATCCCTGTCCCTTTTGAACTGGGGACCCCAGAACCGGCCACATTTCTCCAGATGTGGTCTCACCAGAGCAGAGTAGAGGGGGAGGAGAACCTCCTTTGACCTACTGGCCACACTCTCCTGAATGCACCCCAGGGTTCCATTTGCCTTCTTGACCACAAGGGCTCATTGGTGGCTCATGAATAACTTATATAAAACCAGAAGGGTTTTTTAATTTCTGTTAGCCTTTGGTCATTACCCAGCGGAAGAGTTTTTCCACTTACAGAGTATTTCTATTTCCCCACAGAACCTGTACAAAAAAGCCTGGGACAAAGTGAAGGCCACTGGCTATATATTACCCTCTGATGCTGTACCCCTGGCACGTGCAAAAGAGCTGAAGCACAATGCTAGTATTGTAAGTGAATCAAATACTTTCTTCTTCTTTAAACCAGATCATCAATTCTAGCAAGGAAATCCATCATGCCTTGTATATACTATAGGTATAATAAAGTGATTTATTTTTTTTTTTAATGGTCTATTTGAATTTAGATTTGTATATCTGGATAATCAGTAGCCTGTGCTAATCTTTTGGATAACAGCCCCTTTGCTGCTGCTTCTCAGAAAAAAGAAATAATCACATTTTATAGTAATAGAAACTGTCTTCGAAATGTCCATTTAGTGATTTTATTTATTTATTTAAAGTCCAAATTGTATAAGCATCCAGGTCAGAAAAACACTTTAAATGATGCTTTACTGAGTACAGAAAGACATAATCTTGTGCTTGACTGAACTGAAACTTGTGAGAGGTCACTCTCATCGTGAATAGCTTCAACTGGAAGAGCTGGAACAATAAATAACTTCTTCTACATCTATTTAATTCTGAAGCCTTCTGGTCAGCTGTTGTTGTTTTGACAATGCTGTAATCAAAAGTTCCTTTCTTCATCATTCAAAATGAAACAGAAAACCAAAATGCTGCTTCAAAGTCTATCTCTGCTGTCAGGCTTCACTAAATATTTTGCTTACTGCTTGAAATTTCCATCCAAAATCTAAGAGCTGACCCACTGAACTCAGTTATTTATTGCTTTTCTTTGCACCTGGTTAGGTAAAATACCGAGAGGAATACGACAAGTTCAAAGCGCTCTATACGCTGCCCAGAGGTGTGGAGGATGACCCCAACACAGCAAGGTGTCTTCAAGTTGGAAAGCTTAATATTGATGTAAGTGTTTTCTGATTTGTGTTGCCTCATAAATCCAGGGCTCTTCCCCCAGAAGCATCAGGATCCTTCATGCAGGATCCATTTGATGGTGCTCAGCATTTTCTGAATTCTCTAGCACGCTGACAAATGCCTTTTCAAGCTCAGCTCTCAAGTTCCCTGTGTGGCTAAACCCTAGTGCCACATCTTTACGTGTAAAAATGAGTCTACCTCCCTCTAACACAGCAGTACAATGCTAATGTTACAGATCAGACTTTTACAATGATAATTTCACAGATCAGACTTGATCATCCTAGGTATGGTTCTGCAAATTGTTTTTGAAGCAGGCAAGATGTAAATTTTCACACATTCGCAGGTTGCATTGGGTTGGAAGTGACCCTCAAAGGTTATCTTGTTCAAATCCTCTGCCCTGGGCCACGTTGAGTCTGATCTTGAACATCTCCAAGGACAGGGCCTCAACCATGTCTCTGGGTAACCTGTTGCAGTGTTTCACCACCCTTACTGTGTAAAACTTCCTTGTGACATCCAACTTAAATCTGCCTTGCTCTAATTTCAGACCACTGCCCCTCATCCTATCACTACAAGCCCTTCTAAACAGTCCATCCTCAGCCTTCCTGTAGGTCCCTTCAGATACTGAAATGTATGCCTGGAGCCTTGTCTTCTCCAGGCTGATCAGAGCCAAAGTGATTGCTCTTCCACTACCACCCCATGAAAATATCAGTCATTTCCCTTCAAATGTATCTGCTTCAGACTCTTTGTCAGCATTACTAACCTACTGCTTTTACTCTGCAGCGTCTCTACAGGGAAGTCTATGAAAAGAACAAAGCCAAAATCCACATCATTCCAGACATGGTAGACATCATTTCTGCTAAGGATGCCCAGAAGAAGATCAGTGAAGTTGACTACCGCACCCATCTCCACGAGTGGATCTGTCTGCCAGATCTCCAGGTCAATGCCCACGTCAGGAAGGTGACAGATCAGCTCAGTGATGTAAGTTCCTAAACCATATGTCCTTGGCTTGCTTCAGAAAGATTCTTGCACTTGGTGCCATGGTCTAGTCTTGAGGTCTGTGGTAATGGGTTGGACTTGATGATCTTTGAGGTCTCTTCCAACCTTTGTGATACTGTGACCAGTCAGAAGTTGTTTAGCAAACACTTAGTGGGAGCTCTCTGCAGCTGCCACTTGAATCCACTGCATTATGCACTCTCTGTTTTCACAGAATCATAGAATGTCAGAGCCTGGGAGGGACCTCCAAAGCTCATCCAGTCCAACTCCCCTGGCATCATCACCTAGAGCAGGTCACACAGGAACACATCCAGGCGGGTTTTGAATATCTCCAGACAGGGGCACTCCACAACTCCCCTGGGCAGCCTGTTCCAGTCTTGTGCCACCCTCACAGGGGAAAAATTCCTCCTCATGTTTAAATGAAACCTCCTATGCTTCAGCTTTCACCCATTGTCCCTTGTTCTGTCACTGGGCATCACCAAGCAGGACCTGGCTCCAGCCTCCTGGCACTCACCCTGCACATATTTATAAACATTGATGAGGTCTCCTCTCAGTCTCCTCTTCTCCAAGCAGCACAACCCCAACTCCCTCAGTCTCTCCTTGTAATAGAGATATTCCATTCCCTTCATCACATTTGTGGCTCTGTGTTGGACTCTCTCAAGCAGTTCTAAGTCTCTCTTGAACTGGGGGGCCNCTCCTCATGTTTAAATGAAACCTCCTATGCTTCAGCTTTCACCCATTGTCCCTTGTTCTGTCACTGGGCATCACCAAGCAGGACCTGGCTCCAGCCTCCTGGCACTCACCCTGCACATATTTATAAACATTGATGAGGTCTCCTCTCAGTCTCCTCTTCTCCAAGCAGCACAACCCCAACTCCCTCAGTCTCTCCTTGTAATAGAGATATTCCATTCCCTTCATCACATTTGTGGCTCTGTGTTGGACTCTCTCAAGCAGTTCTAAGTCTCTCTTGAACTGGGGGGCCCAGAACTGGACACAGTACTCCAGATACAACCTCACCAGGGCAGAGTAGAGGGGCAGGAGAACCTCTCTTGACCTACTCACCACAGCCCTTCTAATACACCCTAGAATGGCATTGCCCCTCCTGGCCACCAGAGCACATTGCTGGCTCATGCTCAACCTCCCATCCACTAGGACCCCCAGATCCTTTTCCCCTTTGCTGCCTTCCAACAGCTCAGTCCCCAACCTGTCCTGCTCCCTGGGGCTGTTCTTTCCCAGGTGCGAGACTCTACACTTGCTCTACTTGAACTTAATTACATTTCTTCCTGCCCAAGTCCTCAGCCTGTACAATTCTCACTGAATAACAGCACAGCCTTCTGGTGTGACAGCCACTCACAGTCTCACAGTATCACCAAGGTTGGAAGAGACCTCAAAGCTCATCAAGTCCAACCTGTTAGCACAGACCTCAAGACCAGACCATGGCACCAAGTGCC
>VWZE01003195.1:127020-142270 GCA_013396675.1 Eubucco bourcierii | reverse complement strand
TCCCGTGGAACCTCCTCTGCTCCACCTTGCAACCATTGCTCTTTGTCCTGTTGTTGGACATCACTGAGCAGAGCCTGGCTTCATTCTCCTGACACTGCCCTGCACATCTTGGTCAACATGAATGAGGTTACCCCTTAGTCTCCTCTGCTCCAAGCCCCAGGTCCTTCAGCCTGTCCTCAGCAGAGAGATGTTCCACTGCCTTTAGCATCTTTGTGGCTCTACGTTGGAGGCTTTCAAGCAGATCCCTGAGTTCCTTCTCAAACTGAGGGGCCCAGAACTGAATACAGTATTCCAGGGCAGAGTAGAGGTGGAGGAGAACCTCTGTAAATCTACTCGCCACAGTCCTTCTAATAATCCCAAGGATGCCACTGGCTGCCTTGGCCACAAGGTCACATTGCTGGCTCATGCTGTTGCCCACTAGGACTCATAGCTCCTTTTCCCTAGAGCTGCTCTCCAACTGATCAGCCCCTAACCTATCACTAAAATCATTAATTGACTGAATAAAAAAGAAAACATTTCATCCCTTTTTGTAACAGAAATTCCTGTGTGTAAGCAAACAGTAGACCCTGTGAGAGAACAACACAGCTGTGACTCTTCTCATGACTTCTTTTTCTCAGGCTGTCTACCGTGGGGAATATCAGCACAATGTTAAAGGCAAAATGATTCCTACTGATAAAACAGTGGACTTGGAGCGGGCATATCATGCAAACAAAATACAGAGTGAGGTAAGTAACACACTTGGGAAGTCGCAGAGGTTGTGGTGTTCAAAGAACAGATCCAGTTCAAGTTCACCTGTGTCTTTAACTCTCCAGATGAAGAAGGTAGATTCCCCTGATCCAAAGTGGGAGAAGTCCTCATTTCATCTACACTCTGCAGTAAAATGCAGACATGGGGAAAACTTTTCCCAATTGTCATAATTGCCATGAAGATGTTTCTGATGCAGCTAATGAAAGCTCTCAGGTGTCACACCCAGCTGCCACATGCTCTCTTTCTCTCTTCTCTTGCAGAATTTGTATCGCTGGGCTGGTGTGAATGCTCTCCCAACTGGATACAGCCTCCCTACAGACACCCCCAGCTTCCAGCATGCTAAACATGTCCAGTATATTGGCAGTGATGTGAGTAATGTGCTAAGGCCTTCTACTACCTGAGCAGCAAGGGAATATTTGATGCCCATCCTGTGTGAGCACACAAGTGTTTGAGGCAGTTATTGCTCAAATGTGAGATTGCTTGTCAGAGAGCAACAAGGAGCAGGGTAGTTCTATGTGAGTGCCTCAGCCAGTAACTAAGGGTGACCACAATATAGGCAGTGACCTTATCATCGTTCAGGGTGAAGTCCCACTCTACCTGAATGTGGTGAGCAGAGCAGGGTGCTGAGAATGGGTTGCATCAACAATTCTAGACAAGGTGAGAAGTCAGAGAATCACAGAATGCATTGGATCGGAAGAAATCCTCAAAAGTCATCTTAATCACCTTGCAGTGAGCAGGGACAGGTTGCTCAGGGTCCCATCAAGTTTAACCTTGAATGCCTCCAGAAATGAGGCCTCCACCATTTCTTCAGGCAACCTGTTGTAGTATTTCACCACCTTCACAGTAAAGAACTTCTTCCTAATGTCCAGTCTAAACCTACCATACTCTAGTTTAAAACCATTGTCTCAGGCACCAGGGTCAAGATCCATCCAGTGGGATCCAGCTGGGAGCTGTGGGAAACAGAGCAGAGATTAGAGACAAGCTACCTACAAGAGAGGTCCAAGGTAAATCCAGGAGATCTAGGGCTAGAGGCAAGCTCCTGATAACACAGGACCAGTGCTCATCCAAGAAATAAGGACAGAGACAGGGCTGAAGACAGCTGTGCATACAACATAGCTCAGGCAAGGCTTGAGGTCCTGTGGGTGCCTGGTGAGGGCAATTAAATCTCATTACTGCACTCAAGCTCCACCATTGATAATGTTTGCCTTAAAAGAATTGAAATGCTACCAACCCCTAGAACTACCTGAATATATTACTATCAAAAAGCTAAATTTCCTCAGACAGATCTGAACATTTTATTAAATGCAAGAGAAATTTAAAGCATTGTTAATCTTGAGCCTCTTTATGAAGGTACAAACGATGGTGATGGAGTTATTTAACTCAGATACAGCCACATCTTAGTTGTTTATCTCTAAAAACCTCTGTGTAGAGCAGAAATTGCTGTCAGAACTGCAAGGTAAATAGGATCACACATTAAGTTTCTGTGTGGTTTTTGTTCCTTTTATAGCTGAAATATAAAGAAGCCTACGAACACATGAAAGCTAAAGGCTATACTCTGGGACCCAAAGATGTTGGGTTTGAGAATGTGAAGAAAGTGAATCAAGTCATTAATGAGGTACAGTAAAGACATGTGTTTGCTTTCAGCCCGAACTAGGAGTGATGAGAGAAGGATCATGGAGTAGGGTTGTAGGATCTCTGTTCTTGGAGGCTTTTAAGAGTGATTCAGACAAATATCCATCCAGAATGCCATGATATCATTGATCCCATCTTGGAGTTAAGCTGTTTGGTCTTTTAAGGTTTTTGATAGCTCTTAACTTTCTGCAAAACTATTGCTATAACAAGATGAATTGCAGTCTAATCTAATTACTGATCTGCCACTTGATTAAAGTTGGATAGAAATGATTTTATCTGTCTGACACTGGGTCTAAATTTTTTTAGGTTTCATATATATATACTCACTTCTTTGATCATAGATTCATATAATGGCTTAGATTGGAAGGGACCTTAGAGATCATCTACTCCAAACTCCCTGCCATGGGGAGGAATGCCTCTTGACTAGACTCAGCTGCTCAAGGCCTCATTCAGCCCAGCCTTGAACACCCCCAGGGAGGAGACATCCACAACCTCCCTGGGCAACTGTTTCACGGAATCACAGAATTAACCAGATTGGAAAAGATCTCTAGGATCATAGAATCATAGAATGGTAAGGTTGGAAGGGACCTCAAGGATCAACTAGTTCCAACCCCCTGCCATAGGCAGGGACACCTCCCACTAGTACAGCTCACTCAAGGCCTCCTCCAACCTGGCCTTGAACACCTCCAGGGAGGGAGCAGCCACAACCTCCCTGGGCAACCTGTGCCAGTGCCTCACCACCCTCACTGTAAAGAACTTCCTCCTAACATCCAATCTAAATCTCCCCTCTGCCAGTTCAAACCCATTGCCCCTTGTCCTGGCATTGCAAGACCTTGTCAATAGTCCCTCCCCAGCCTTTCTGTAGGCCCCCTTCAGATACTGGAAGGCTACACTAAGGTCTCCTGGAAGCCTTCTCCAGGCTGAAGAGCCCCAACTCTGTCATTAAGTCCCACCTATCACCTAACCTTTCTAACTAACTAAACCATGGCAACAAGTGCCTCATCCAACTTCCTCTTAAATACCTCCAGGGATGGTGACTTGTCCACTAGAGTCTTACCAACCTTGTACTGAAGAACTTAATGAAATACAATCTAAACCTACTCTCCCTCAGCCTCCAACCATTCCCCCTTGTCCTTTTGCTAGATGCCCTTATGAAAAATCCCTCTGCAGCCTTCCTGAAGGATCCCTTCAGGTATTGGAAGGCACTGACTTTAACAGGACTTAAACACACACACATTTACATGCTTGCAGGACCAGTGTCTCAAATTCTCCATGTGTTAGAGGTGCTGCTGTCCGAACCATTGTGGAAAATCTTCCCCTGGTTAGAACAGAGCATATTTGTTCCCTTTTCTTGCTAGCTATACAACACCAAGCACAAAACATGCTCTTCAGAGAGAGAGAAGCACTTACACCCTGCCAAACTGCTTGTTGTGTCGAGTTTTTAACATGAGGGATGCTGTCTCCTCTTCTGCTACAGAGGTTGTATCGGGCAACGTACCACAAGAACAAGGACAAGATCCACACCACTCCAGACACCCCAGAAATCCGTCAAGTCAGAGCAACCCAGGAGGCTGTCAGTGATGTATGTGTCCTTCTAACAGAAAAAAAAAACAAACCAGAAGAGAGTCAGAGTCATTCAGTGTGACCAAACATGTGAAATGCTGTTTTTGCTTTGTCTTCCAGCTGATCTACAAGTCAGACTTCTTTAGGATGCAGGGACACTTGATTTCCTTGCCATACACTCCTCAGGTGCTGCACTGCCGCTACGCTGGGGACATCACAAGTGATGTAAGCACCCTCTGTTACAGTGCCTGGTGTTTGAATCCAACAGGCCTGATACTTCTATACTCAAAATGGAATTTGGCCTCAGAAAATCATAGAATGGATTGGAAGGGACCTTAAAGATCATCTAGTTCCATCCCCCCCTCCCATGGGCAGAGACACCTTCCACTAGATGCTCGAGACTCCATCCCACCTGGCCCTGAACACCTCCAGGGAGGATACATCCACAACCTTTCTGGGCAAGCTGTTCCAGTGTCTCACCACTCTCACTGAAAAGAATTTCCTCCTGATCTCCCTTCTAAATCTCCCCTCATCCAGCTCAAAGCCATTACCCCTCATCCTGTCACTACAAACCCTTGTAAAAAGTCCCTTCCCAGCTCTCCTCTAGCCCACTTCAGGTAGGGAAAGGCTACTCCATGGTCTTCCTCGAGCCTTCTCTTCTCCAGGCTGAACAGCCCCAACTCCCTCAGCCTGTCCCCATAGGGGAGGTTCTCCAGCTCTCTGATTATGTTTGTGCCCTCCTCTGGAATGCTCCAGTGTCCTTCCAGTGCTGGCGAGCACCAGAACTGGATACAGTGCTGTAGGTGGGTGTGATGGTTTGGGAGTTCCCCACCCCCCACGCTTTGTAAAATGACCCAGACTAGAACTCAGCCAGCTGGAAGTTAAGGACTGAAGCTCTATTTACAGCTCAGCACAATGTACAAGCAGAGATATACACTATAGACAGGAATAGTTACAGAAATAGACAAGTTAAAGGGAATACAGAAACACAACTCCCCTCCCAGAAATCAGAGACCCTAAGAGGGGCTCCCAACCACCCTTCCACCTTCTCCCCACCCCTGTACCTTACCTCAAACCATTACAGTGGGATTTCATGAGAGCAGAGTAGAGGGACAGAATCACCTCCCTCATCCTGCTGGTCACACTTCTTTTGTTGCAGCCCAGGACACGGTTGGCTTCTGGGCTGTAAGCTGCCATTGCTGGCTCATGTTGAATTTCTCATCAGCTGACACTCCCAGGTCTTTCTCCTCAAGCCTTCTATCATTTGCATTCTATTTTGTAAAAGATAAATGTTTTGGAACTGTGCTTAGGGCCTGATGAATGAAATTATCCACAAAGTGAACTGTTTCTGATTGCCTCATAGATTAAATACAAAGAGGATCTCAGGTGGCTGAAGGGCCTGGGTTGCTTCCTGTATGATACTCCTGATATGGTTCGTGCTCGCCACCTGCGTAAGCTTTGGGTAAGTTTTTTCTCCTGAGAACCACATCTAGCTACAACTGAGTTATTTACATACACACTCTTCACTTACAAGTACTTTGCTTGTACTCTTTGTACACACACTTCTTTACTTCCAGAAGTTAAGTGCATAAAACATAGAATCATTAAGGTTGGAAAAGGCCTCTGAGATGATCAAGTCCAACCTTCTAACCCAACACTTCCATGACCATTAGATCATGTCCTGAAGTGCTACATCAACTTGTCTTTTGAACACCTCCAGGGATGGTGACTCCATCACCTCCCTGGGCAGCCTGTTCCAATGCCTGACCCAAAACTCATGAAAATGAGTGAAAAACCTCACCAGAAATTCTTGCCCTGCACCTAGTTACTTGTTTCAAATCACTGTTGGGATACAGTGTAAAATCTTCTTCACTACCACGAGTAAAAGCTTCTTAAATAATCATCTTCTTTTTTTCCCCAGTCTAATTACATATACACTGACACTGCCAAGAAGATGTTGCCTAAATACAAAGTGGTGTTGGATACTCCTGGATACAGAGCAGTTCAGGAACTAAAAACCCACTTGAGTGAAGTAAGTTCCATATTATTTTTGCACATCTTTGTTAGCTATGATTAAGCTCAGACCCTCTCAGTGTTTGTTTATTGTTGTTTGTTTTTTTTTTTTTGAAGTGTTAGAACAGCAAAGCTGTGATGGTTCAACTGTTAAATGAAAAGTATGTGACAGAGGAAATAATTGATGGACTTTTCTTTTTCCAGCTGGTGTACAGAGCTGCAGGCAACGAGCTGAAGACAAAATACACTTCTGTCCTTGATACACCTGACTTCTTAAGAGCCAAGAAGGGACAAAAGATACAGAGCCAGGTGAAAAACTTAGAATCATAGAATGGTAAGGTTGGAAGGGACCTCAAGGGTCATCCAGTTCCAACCCCCTGCCATAGGCAGGGACACCTCCCACTAGTACAGCTCACTCAAAGCCTCGTTCAACCTGGCCTTCAACACCTCCAGGGAGGGAGCAGCCACAACCTCCCTGGGCAACCTGTGCCAGTGTCTCACCACCCTCCCTGGAAAGAACTTCCTCCTAACATCCAGTCTAAATCTCCCCTCTGCCAGTTCAAACCCATTGCCCCTTGTCCTGGCATTACAAGACCTTGTCAATAGTCCCTCCCCAGCCTTCCTGTAGCCCCCTTCAGATCCTGGAAGGCTACTCTAAGGTCTCCTGGAAGCCTTCTCCTCTCCAAACTTGTACTGATAACAGACCCAGTCAAGGAATCCCTCTTAATCTTAGTCTTTAAGTACAGCAAAATCTTTGCAGGCCAGTTTAAAGCAATGTCAAATTCCCAAAGAGGATGTTTAAGTAACTGCTGCTCATTTTGAAGTGGCTTTAAGCTTTGATGTTGACCACATCTGTGGAATGGACATATTCAGATTTGTCCTTCTGAAACAGAGCATCAAACCCTGCTATGGTTCAGTTCAAATTCTCTAAGACTCTGCCATTGTCAGAGGAATAGATATTTGTATCCATTTACCTTTATTCATTGTAATTTCATTACATTGTAGTTCATTATCTGAGTTATTAGCTCCACATTTTGTGGAACAAAATGAAGATACTCACCAGAGAAGAACAGACCTTCAAGATGTTTAATCTAAAGCTAGGTCAGACAAGACCGTTAATGCCCCAAATATTTGACTTCTTGGCTTGGGAGGATGTTACTGGCACTTGGAGAATATCAGGAGTATGAAGTGAGATGATGTGGAAGAGGAAAGGGCACTTTATTCTTCCCTGGGGTGAATGCTGTGGTTCTGTATAGATTGGGAATTATTTACAGTCATTTTCCAGGGAGCCAAAGTAAAACTGAAATGAAATATGTGGGATTTTGTATTTCTTTTTCCTTCTTGCTGCAGTACTTGTATGTGGAACTTGCCACAAAAGAGAGACCTCACCATCATGCTGGTAGTCAGACTCAAGCCTTAACACATGCCAGGCATGTAAAGGACATGATCAGTGAGGTAAGGCATTGGAGTTTTTTTTTGAGTGCTGCCACCATGCTCAACCCTTTACAAGTTTTATTTCTAGCTGTAGTGATAGTTTCAAGGCTCAGATCTTTTCCCCTTCCATTTAGTTTTGTATCTCTTATGCTCTTATGACATTGCCTTTAGAAGTTTTGATAGAAGAGTACAGTTTGGGTTTGTTAGATTGTTGTGTTTTGTAGGATACCTATTTGTAAGTGCTTGTTTGCAGACTCTAAGCTGTGCTGACTCTAAGACCCAGGTCTTGCTAGGTCTGAAGAAGCTGAACTTGTTTCTCAAAGTTTGGACAGTGGCTTTTTTCACTTGATGTAGCATCCCTGGGTGTTACCATAATGCCAGTTTAGCAAGTGCTTCCAAGATTGAAATTATAATTTCTCTTTTTTTCCTCTCTCTCTCTTAGAAAAAGTACAAAATCCAGTATGAGAAGATGAAAGACAGATACACACCTGTCCCTGACACACCAGTCTTGATCAGAGCCAAGAGAGCCTACCTGAATGCCAGTGATGTATGTAGCTCCTGAATGCTTTCACTGCTGCTTTTTCTTGCTTTCCTTGTGAAAAGAAGAGAAAAAGGACTCCTGGGGAATGTCCTGGTTCTCCAAGGACCCATATCTCAGTGTCATCAACTAGGTCACCCCATTTCCCTTTGATATTATGGAGATCATTCACTTTTACTTGATGTCACTGCAATGCTTTTCATAGAACCATAGAATCATAGAATGGCAGGGCTGGAAGGGACCTCAAGGATCATCCAGTTCCAACCCCCTGCCATAGGCAGGGACACCTCCCACTAGTACAGCTCACTCAAGGCCTCCTCCAACCTGGTCTTGAACACCTCCAGGCAGGGAGCAGCCAAAACCTCCCTGGGCAACCTGTGCCAGTGTCTCACCACCCTCACTGCAAACAACTTCCTCCTAACATCCAGTCTAAATCTCCCCTCTGCCAGTCCAACCTTACCATTCTATGATTCTATGATTCTATGATTCAAACCCATTGCCCCTTGTCCTGGCATTACAAGACCTTGTCAGTAGTCCCTCCCCAGCCTTCCTGTAGGTCCCCTTCAGATCCTGGAAGGCTACTCTAAGGTCTCCTGGAAGCCTTCTCTTCTCCGGGCTGAAGACCCCAAACTTTCTCAGCCTTTCCTCATAGCAGAGCTGCTCCAGCCCTCTGATTTTCAGTGTTTTAGAGTAGTCCTGTGACACATGGATGTTTTTCCCCTCAGTCTTCAGTTTGAATGTGAATAGGATGAAATACTGCTTTAAATGTACCAACTTCTTTTCTGTCCAGTTTTCACCAGAGATCTTGGTCAAGTTGCAGCTGATTGCAGGCAATTGCAGCTCCTTAAAATTCCCCAAGGCTTCCATTAGGGTGTTGGGCAGGGCCATATCTCTGGATGTCATTGCTGTAAGGGGTAGGAAATTTGTTATCCTGGCAGATCAGTGTAAATATTGTTTTGTTTTTCTTATCAGCTGCGCTACAAAGAAACCTTTGAGAACACAAAGGGCAAATACCACACAGTGAAAGATGCTCTGGACATTGTCTACCACCGGAAGGTCACCGATGACATCAGCAGTGTATGTATGCAGTGCTGGTGTTCTTGATAAGTGTTTGCCATTTAATCATTGAGGTATTGCTTTGGTTGGAAAAGCCCTCTAAGATCACCCAGTCCAACCATCAACCCAACACCACCATGGTTGTCAAACCCTGTGCCACAGTGCCACGCCCACACAGTTCTTGGAATACTTCCAGGGATGGGGAACTCCACCACCTCCCTGGGCAGCCTGTGCCAATGCCTGACCACTCTGGCAGCAATGAAACTGTTCCTCAGGTCCAACCTAAACCTCCTTGGGTACAAGTTCAAGCTGTTTCCTTTTGTTCTATCACCTGATACTAGGGAGGAGACACCAATCCCTACCTCACTCCAACCACCTTTTGGGGAGTTGTAGAGAGCAATGGAGTCTCCCCTCAGCCTCTTCTTTTCCAGCCTAAACACCCCCAGTTCCCTCAACTGCTCCTCACCATCCCTTTTCTCCAGACTCCTCACCAGCTTTGTTGCCCTTCTCTGGACACACTCTAGCCCCTCAATGTCCTTTCTGGAGTGAGGGGCCCAAAAGTGAACCCAGGATTCAAGGTGTGGCCTCATCAGTGCCAGCTACAGGGGTGGACAATCCCTGCCCTGGCCACATTCTTGCTGCTTCAGGCTAAGATAGTCGTGGCCTTCTTGGCCACCTGGGCACACTGCTGGCTCATTTTCAGCTGCTGTCAATGAGCACCTCCAAGTCCTTTTCCCCTGTGCAGTTTCCATCCCCTCTGCCCCAATCCTGGAGCCTTCACGAGGTTGTGACCCAAGTGCAAGACGCAGCACTTGGGCCTTGTTGAACCTCATCCCATTGACCTCACCTACTGATCCAGCCTGGATGACCTAGGACATGTCATTCCTGCTATTATTCTATTTATTTGAGTCCTATTAAGATTAATATTAACAGTGCTGATCATGTTAATTTCTTTCCTTCTCTGCAACATTACCCACTTGGTTGCCTTTGATGTTGCAAAGGTGGAAATGCAAATCAATCTCAATTCCACTGTGGTGTTCTGATGTTTAAGAGAAAGGAATGTCTTAAACTGATTGGTCTAGAGTGTTCTGTCATTTGATTGTTTTAATTCATTCTTCCATCTTCTTTGCAGGTGAAATATAAGGAAAATTACATGAGCCAGTTAGGAATCTGGAGGTCAATCCCAGACCGTCCGGAGCACTTCCATCACCGCGCAGTCACAGATGCTATCAGCGATGTGAGTTCAAATAATTCCTGCATGTCTGATGTTGGAAATTAGAATTGGGTTTCCAAAGTGAAAACCAAGCTTTATTTCCTGAGAAAGGCAAGGCAGATGAATTTGTGGAGGGGATTCATCCTTTCACCTGGCAGATCTGGGAAGTGAAAGAGTGAAAATGGCTAAAATTGGTTCCCATCTCTGGGAACCAATTTGTACTTACAAATTGGTACTTACAAGTGTAAGTATAAACAGCAGTTGTGTTTGCTTAGATTTCTTTGTTAACCCTATAACAACATTTAATTGTACATATCTGTGTATGTCTAAACACCCCTTAATTATACAGGAATCAATTCTTTTTAAAATTCATAGACTTATGGAATGGTTTGCATTGGAAGAGACCTTAAAGATTATCTAGTTTCAAAGCCCTGCCATAGGCAGAGACACCTTCCACTAGACCAAATTGCTCAAGGCTCCATCCAACCTGGCTTGGAACACAGGAACATTGGTTAATTCACACAGGAACACTGGTTAATTCACACAGGAAGCACAGTAGCTAATGATACACTAGATCTGAGAATAAACTGAGTGCATCAGGAAATATGAGTAGCTGGAGCTTCTTTTATGCTGGAATAATAGTGGATGCATCTCTGTCTGCTACACTTTGTGTGGAGGTGCCATTTCAACATTGATCAGCTACCACTTGCTGCTGTTTTAAAGAGAATCCTGTTTCTTTTCTAAAGGTTAAATACAAAGAAGACTTAGCATGGCTCAGGGGCACTGGCTGTTATGCATGGGATACTCCAAGCTTTGTCCTGGCAGAAAAGAATAAGGTGCTCTACAGCGGGGTAAGTAAAACAGTCTGAATTACTGTGAATTCATTCATTTTGTTTAATGATTGCTCAGATTGTAGCTAAGTTTTCATGCATCAATCCACTGACATGAATATATGAAGAACTCATGGTAGAACTTCATATATAGGACTGAAAAATCACAGTTCTTGCTGTAAAAGGAGGAGGCAAAATCACAGAATCAGTCAGGGTTGGAAGGGACCACAAGCATCACCCAGTTCCAAGCTCTCTGCTATAGGGAGGGACACCTCACACTAAATCAGGCTGACCACAGCCTCATCCGGCCTGGCCTTAAACACCTCCAGGGATGAGGCTTCCACACCCTCCCTTGCCAACCCGTTCCAGGCTCTCACCACTCTCATGCTGCAGAACTTCTTCCTAATATCCAGTCTGAATCTCCCCATTTCTAGCTTTGTTCTATTCCTCCCACTCCTGTCACTACCTGGCAGCCTAAGAAGTCCCCCCACAGCTTCCTTTTCTTCTCCCCTCTGCTCCTTGCAAAGCTATCACCTCCACAATACATTTTCCAGTGATTCCAAGTTTAGCTTTGCATTTCCTTACCCTTCTTTGGATTAATCTAGGAATTTTTAATTTTTTTTTTTTTATGTGTCTGTCTTTGCTTGCTTGTTTGTTGTTTTTTTTTTTTTCCTCCAGTGTAAGTACAAGGAGCTCTTTGAGAAGACCAAGTCAAATTTTAAGTATGTAGCTGACTGTCCAATTAATGAGCACGTTAAATATGCAACTCAGCTGATGGATGCGGTAAGTTAATGTTTCTGCAGAGTCACAGAGTGAAGTAGTCAGTGTGTGAGAACTGAGTTGAGGATTGATCTTCCTTCTGGAAATTGTGAATACATCAAAATATAGTCAGGCTTAAAGATACCTTAAGGTCAGACTGAAAACATGAGAGATAAGGTTATTTTTATTGCCTGCCTGAGTATTGGGGTAGGGTAGCGAACTCATGAGCCCTGTTCCGTTACTTGAAATGTCTCCTTTATTTCTGGTAAATCACAGAATTGTCAGGGTTGGAAGGGACCTCAAGAATCACCCAGTTCCAACCCTCCTGCCATGGAGGTTGCTCAGAACCACATCCAACCTGGCCTTAAAAACCTCCAGGGATGAGGCTTCCACCGCCTCCCTGAGCAACCTGTTCTCACCACCCTCATAGGGAAGAACTTCTTCCTAACATCCAATCTGAATTTCCTCTCCTCTAGCTTGGATCCATTCCCCCCAGTACTATCACTGCCCAACAGCCTCAGAAGTCCCTCCCCAGCTTTCATATAGCACCCCCTTCAGATATTGGAAAGCCAATATGATATTACCTGTCCTGGGTAAGGAAAAACTGTTTCAAACAGATGCCATTCCAATACCATTGCTCTCATTTCATACTTAATTAATTCATCAATGAAATAATTGCGTACTCAATTTAATAATCAGTGAACCAAAAGTTGGAATGGAAGCTTGTAAGTATTTTTCTCATTGACCAGTAGAAAAAAGAAGGAAAAAAATTGAGATGGAAAACATAAATGAGTAAAATTCTAGCAACAAATGGTCCTCTGTACATTGAAATGAACTTACCTAAATGTCTTCTGTTATCTAAGCACTGAAATGTGTTTGCCTTAATGTATTTTATTATCTAAGTGATCATTTTAATGATGAAAGATTACAGATTTTCCTTTAAAAATATGATGATATAACCTTGTGCTTTACCCTTGCACCTCATTGTCTCCTTCTTGTACTCAAATCAAGAATCTGGTTCCATGCAGAGTTGCTTCTCCAATTTGTTTTTGGTGAAGTCATAAAATGGATTATGGAGGAGGGGAAAGGAAAAAATACAGGCAGCCTTGAAGTGTTGATTTGGCTTTCCAATGGGAATTCAAAGATGCATATACAATTGGAAATATTTTCTCTCTGGTTTGTTTTAATATATATTTTTTTTTCTTCTCTTTTGGATGTGATCTTCAAGCCCAGCCTTTGACTAGTCCATGTAAAGAGGTCTTTTTTTTGTTGTTGTTGTTTATCAATGGTCAGAACTATGATCTTTTTGTGTCTTCACTCTCTGTTAATTTGTTACACTGTATTATGCCATTCTGAGCAGAAATTATATAAAGCTGCCTATGAGAAGCTCAAAGATAGGTACAGCGTTATTGTGGATGATCCCAGGAATCTCCTGGCCAAGTGGGGGACCAGACTGAGCAGTCAGGTACTGTAGGAGCACTGCCCAGTGCTGCCACAAAGTGCCTGGTTCATTTGCAGCTACTCTGCCTGCCTGAAGTGTCTCCAGTTGGCAATATCACAGGGCTCACCTGGGATGTTGTGATGTTCCGGTTGGGTGGATCAGACACCCTCTGTATTGCCACCCAAAAAGAGGTCTTGCTTTTTGAGTGAGCCAATCTCTGCTGTATGAAAGTACAGATGCCTTCATACATTGTGCATCAACTGACATCACAAACCTCCTGCCTCGTGGGGTCATTGGAGGGGTTGGAAACAAATGCATGCTGCTGCAGCATGCATTTGGGGTTTATTACCTCTCTTTCAATGACCTCTAAGGCACTATCTTCTTGCTTGTTACTCAAGAAACAGTGACTGATTTGGCTTTTGTGTGCCCTCACCACGAGCATTCATTTACTCTCACCTCCCAAAAGCTGTTTTCCTGTTTTCCTTAATGGGATAGTAAGCAAATCTATTCCTAGAAGTGCAGAATTGTTTGGGTTGGAAAAGACCTCTGAGATCATCCAGTCTAACCATCAACCCAACACCCCCATGGCCAAATCTATACCTAGCATAGTGGAATTGTTTGGGTTGGAAAAGACCTCTGAGATCATCCAGTCTAACCATCAACCCAACACCCCCATGGCCAAATCTATACCTAGCATAGTGGAATTGTTTGGGTTGGAAAAGACCTCTGAGATCATCCAGTCCAACCATCAACCCATCACCCCCATGGCCAAATCTATTCCTAGAATTGTGGAATTGTTTGGGTTGGAAAAGACCTCTAAGATCATCCAGTGCAACCATCAACCCAACACCCCCATGGCCAAATCTATACCTAGAATTGTGGAATTGTTTGGGTTGGAAGAGCCCTCTGAGATCATCCAGTCCAACCATCAACCCAACACCAGCCATTAAACCATGCCCACAAATGCCACGACCACAGGTTTCTTGAGTACCTCCAGGGATGGCAACACCACCCTGGGCAGCCTATTCCAACACCTGACCACTCTTGCAGCAAAGAAATTTTTCCTCCATGCTCCTGACATGTCTTAATTCTACAGATGTAAGATGGATGCACATCAGAATGAATACATGTAGTACCTTGCCTAAATCTCTCCACTCTCCAAGTGTCTGGGATCTAGTGCTGTGCTGTTGTTTATGTTGTTTACAAGTCTCTTTTGTGCTTCGTTGCCGTTTGCATGAACAGAGAAAGTATAAATCCTTTGCCAAGATGCTCCTGCAACAAGGATGTAATGAAATTCTGAGGCCAGATATGCTGACAGCACTCTACAATACTTACTTATGGAGCCAGGTAATATGAAGAGCTGCTGCTAGAGGACACACCTACATTTTAGCTGCTTCAACTTCTAATATTTAATGCTTGGGAGTTCTCTACATTTCTGTGGATAGCAGACTCCAGGGTTTTTGTTGATGTGCTTAATATTGGCTGTGGTAAAACATCTTTTGAGAACACAGTATCTGAAACATTAGTGACTGTAATGTGGACTTCACTCAACTCTGGCTGATTTTTGCCTCTGTTTTCTCCTTTTGTAATAAATAATTGTGATATCTACCACTACACAATTTCACCATAGTTACACAAAGATCAATTTTCCACACATTTAATACATTAGCTGGATAGGATTTAATACACCCTGGATAGGTTTCCTAACCCAAATTCTCATTCTGACACCATTTCATTGCCTGCCCACCCCTCTTAGCAAAAGTCACTTAGTTCAGTATGAAGTAATTTGGTGAGTAGATGGCAAAATTTATCTACCTGAGAATGGTGTCAGAATGTGCCTGGATGCTAAACAGAGGCAGGCCTCACTTCTGAGTGCTCTTAGACATGGTGCACAGGTCTAAGGCAAGTCAGGTTTTCATCAATGTCTTTGCTTACTGCTAGCAAAGGAGTCCTCAGGTAGCCATGTAATATAGTGTGTGTATATATATATATATATATATATAAATAATAAAATACTCTCCTGT
>VWZE01003195.1:115532-126908 GCA_013396675.1 Eubucco bourcierii | reverse complement strand
AATAAAATACTCTCCTGTTGCCCCTTTTTGCATATATATATATATAAAATAAAATACTCTCCTGTTGCCCCTTTTTGCATATATATATATAAAATAAAATACTCTCCTGTTGCCCCTTTTTGCATATATATATATAAAATAAAATACTCTCCTGTTGCCCCTTTTTGCATATATGTATATATATAATAAAATACTCTCCTGTTGCCCCTTTTTGCATATATGTATATATAAAATAAAATACTCTCCTGTTGCCCCTTTTTGCATATATATATATAAAATAAAATACTCTCCTATTGCCCCTTTTTGTATATATATATATATATATTAAAATACTCTCCTGTTGCCTCTTTTTGCCAGTTCTAATAAGAATCAGAAGGTAGACAGTGAGTTCAGTTCATCTATTTGTTCATACAGAACAAAAAGCTTAACATTTCTATTTCTGATGAGGTAAAAGCAAGCCTGGCATTAGTCTGATATTGTTGTGAAGAATTAAGATTCCATATAGTCCACCTTGATTTAATCTGGATTCCAGCAAGTATATTTCCTTTGTGCCAGCTGGATGAAGTTGTGGCTCATTAGATAACTGACACATATTTATTTCAGCTCTGAAATCACAGCTGCTAGCAGTGACCTTACTATTTCCAGTGGTAAAAATGATTCCTGACCAGGCTAGGTGAACCTACCAAATAGAAATGTAATGCAACAGTAGAAATCAATTCCATGATGGGGAGAGGGGTGATGTTCTTTGTTACTGTTAGCACAGCTCATAAATTCTTCAGTGCTAAGGGACTGAAAGACTTTGCTAGACACTTCTGTTCAATTTATCCACATTGTCTCATTAAAAAACACCTTGCAGGTAAGTTTGTGTGTGTGTGTGAAGCAAAAAAGAAACCACTCTGCCTGACTTGCATGTTCATCTGAGTTGACTTCATGTTATGGTTTGTTGTCTGGGTATAATTTTTTTATTTCAGGTCTGTTCTAGTCCTGTTTCAAAAGCATGGGTTCATTTTTCTGATGCAAGATGAAGAGCATGAAAGTTCCTTTTTAAACTCTGCTCCCACGTCTTCCACCTGCCCTCAGGCTGCCTACAATGAGTTACCAGCCCTGCTGTGCAGTGTTCTCACTGAATTCTATGAGAACAGGGTTAGAGCCCTGGTAGGAAGATCTCTAAAAATACTATTAGCAAGATGAAAATTCTGCTGTCAAAGCCTTTAAAACAGCCTGAGATTATGACATATTCATTTGGCTTCTGCTGTGTAAGATGTCCTACATTTCCTTTCATTTGGTGAACATGTAAACATGAGATATTGCCTAGTTGTGAATTTTAAAAGTCATTCATTGGCCAAGATTGTGTTTATCAGAGTGGAATTGAATAGAATTGTTTGGGTTGGAAAAGTCTTCTAAGAACGTTGAATCCAACCATCAACCCAACACCACCATGGCCATTAAACCCTGTCCCCAAGTACCATGTCCACACATTTCTTGAATACTTCCAGGCATGGTGACTCCACCACCTCCCTGGGCAGCCTGTTCCAATGCCTGACCACTCTTGCAGGAAATAATTTTTTTTCCTGGTATCCAATCAAAACCTTCCCTAGGTCAATTTTGGAGATTTAGGATAGGAGTGAAGCTTCCCCATGTAAAATTAATGACACAAACATGTAGGCAGCCTCTTGGGCACATAAGGGGTTTGCAAAATGTAGCTCATTATGCATGTTCAGATTCTGTTGTCTTTGGTGGTGGAAGGGTTTTGTTGCAGTTTTATGTATGAATGCAAACACATCTCCTGCCTTGGGTTGTGTGGTTACCACATGCTCTGCCCCAATCACCAGGTCCAATACAAAAAGGACTATGAAAAGAAGAAAGACAAATACACAACGGTTGTGGATACTCCAGAACACTTAAGGACTACAAAGGTCAACAAGCAGATCAGTGATGTAAGTGTGGCCATTCCCTTTCATAGAATCATAGAATGGTAAGGTTGGAAGGGACCTCAAGGATCCTCTAGTTCCAACCCCCTGCCATAGGCAGGGACACCTCCCACTAGTACAGCTCACTCAAGGCCTCCTCCAACCTGGCCTTCAACACCTCCAGGGAGGGAGCAGCCACAACCTCCCTGGGCAACCTGTGCCAGTGTCTCACCACCCTCACTGCAAACAACTTCCTCCTAACATCCAGTTTCAATCTCCCCTCTGCCAGTTCAAACCCATTGCCCCTTGTCCTGTCATTACAAGACCTTGTCAATAGTCCCTCCCCAGCCTTCCTGTAGCCCCCTTCAGATCCTGGAAGGCTACTATCAGGTCCCCTCGAAGCCTTCTCTTCTCCAGGCAGCACAGCCCCAACTCTCTCAGCCTGTCCTCACAGCAGAGCTGCTGCAGCCCTCTGAGCATCTTGGTGGCCTCCTCTGGACTGGCTCCAACAGTTCCATGTCCTTCCTGTGCTGGGGGCTCCAGAACTGCACACAGGACTCCAGGTGGGGTCTGAGGAGAGCAGAGCAAAGGGGCAGAATCCCCTCCCTTGCCCTGCTGCCCACACTGCTCTTGATGCAGCCTAGGACTCGGTTGCTGTCTGGGCTGCACTCACACTGCAGGCTCATGTTGAGCTTTTCATCAACCCAGACTCCAAGGTCCTTTTCCTCAGGGCTGCCCTCAGCCACTCACCACCCAGCCTGTATTTGTGCTTGGGATTATGCCTACCCAGGTGCAGGACCTTACACTTGGACCTTACACTTTCAAGCCTGCTTCCTTCTCTGAATGCCGAAGATGACATTTTCACTACTCCATTATTCAACTTTTCTCATCTTTATTTGTTGGTTTGTTGTTTTTTTTTTTCACAGCTGACACCAATTATGTCAAGAAATAATCTGGAATTGTTTATGTTTGGTTTTTCTTTTTTTCCACCCTCAGATTATTTACAAGCTGGAATATAACAAAGCAAAACCCAGAGGCTATACCACCATCCAGGACACCCCCATGTTGCTGCATGTACGCAAGGTCAAGGACAGGATAAGTGATGTAAGTGAACCAACCTTGGCTGTGGCACCCAAAAGACTCTTTCTACTTGCATATGCAATACTTTTAACTCAGTTATAACAGTGTCATTAAGATTTTGCTCCTTGTTCAAGGCTCTGGTGGTTGGTTGCATGTCATACTCCTTGTGTGCTTAATGCCTTTTCCAAACCCACAAGAGATATGGAAGTATTCAGAAAGTTCCTCCATGTGATATTCTTCTGTAGCTCTTGGAACATTTTTGCTGGGGTAGAGAAGCTCTCACTAGCAAGAAAAGCTGTGAGCTGGAACTAGTTAAAGCATGGATTTGGGGGAGTTTGTTTCTGGGTTTTCTTTCTCTGTTTTTTGCCAGTGAGGTTTGTAGATCCTCAAATAAGGTTCTTAATGCATTGCTGGGTCTTGTAGATCCTCAAGTAAGGCTGTTAATGCATTGCTGGGTCTTGTAGATCCTCAAGTAAGGCTGTTAATGCCTTGCTGGGTCTTGTAGATCCTCAAGTAAGGCTGTTAATGCCTTGCTGGGTCTTGTAGATCCTCAAGTAAGGTTGTTAATGCCTTGCTGGGTCTTGTAGATCCTCAAGTAAGGTTCTTAATGCCTTGCTGGGTCTTGTAGATCCTGAAATAAGGTTTGTAATGCATTGCTGGGTCTTGTAGATCCTCAAGTAAGGTTCTTAATGCATTGCTGGGTCGTGTAGATGCTCAAGTAAGGTTCTTAATGCCTTGCTGGGTCTTGTAGATCCTCAAGTAAGGCTCTTAATGCCTTGCTGAGTCTTGTAGATCCTGAAATAAGGTTCTTAATGCATTGCTGGGTCTTGTAGAGCCTCAAATAAGGCTCTTGTAGAATGTTGAATAAGGCTCTTAATGCATTGCTGGGTCTTGTAGAGCCTTCAGTAAGGCTCTTGATGCATTGCTATGTTTATTAATGTCTTCATTTCTTCTATTGATATTGCAAATATGTAAAGTAAATATTGTTATCTAAAATAAATATGCCTTTGGATTATGGAGAAATAGATTAAATGGGAGAGAGAAAGGAAGATGGATAGAGTAACACCATAAGAATTGGGAGTACTGGTCCTAATTCCTCCTTTCCCCCTAGGCTTTCTGTCTGACCTTTGTGGTGGTGTTCCCTAGACATATCCATAGAGAAAATGAGGACACTTCTGTAACTCACAGAATCACAGTTATTTTGTTTAGAAAAGACCTCTAAGATCATCCAGCCCAACTACTGACCCAACACCACCATGACCACTAAAACCTGTCCCAAAGTGCCATGGCCACACATTTAATACTGTGAGAATAAGTAGCATGAGAGTCACCCAAGTGCTACATGATCTATCCAATAAGTGCATCTAGGAGGGAAAAATAACCATATTATCCAGATACTAGCAAAGATCATTAAGAAACAAGGGCCTTCAAAAGCAATCCAAAGTGCATTTTTCCAGTGCCAAACTGAGTGCTGGGTTGGAGATTCTAGCAAGGAATTTTCCTGAAGCATTGAATGTGCCTGTCATGAGATAAAATGTCTTTAAAGCATTTCTATTGGGTGTAAAACCCTAGAAACAGGCAGGGGGTTCCTGTCCCTGTGTAGTTTTTGTTACATCTTGGCTTCTGCTTTATGATAAATCCTGCCTGCTGCATTTCCTACTTAGAGAACTGCTACTGGAGAAGACCTTTCTTTGGGAGGGTTTGTTGATACCAAGTTATGGTGGTTGAATTGCTTAAGATTCAGCCCTGAGAGGGGCAATTTTTAATATCAGGGTTTTCATATCTTGATGCTCTCTTTGGTGGTGGTGCTGTTGTCTCTGTAAACATTTAGTGTTTGCCTTTCTGCAGCTGAAATACAAAGAAGTGTACGAGAGGAATAAATCTCACTGCAACGTCAAAGTCGATTCGGTTCATATTAAGACTCCAAGGAACACTTACAAGCTGAACAGCAATGTGAGTTAGGTCTAATTAACGCTTTAATTATATCATGGGTGGTGTTTTGGGGCTGGCAATTGTGGAATCATAGCATGGTAGAGGTTGGAAGGGACCTCTGGGGATGAAGTCCAAACCTCCTTTCAAAGCAGCATTACTTAGGGCGGGTCATACAGGAACACATCCAGGTGGGTTTTATAAGTCTCCAGAGAAGGAGACTCCACAACCTCTTTGGGCAGCCTGCTCCAGGACTCCAGCACCCTCACAGTAAAGAAGTTTCTCCTCATGTTGAGGTGGAACTTCCTGGGTTTCAGCTTGTACCCATCGTTCCTTGTCCTGTCACTGGGCACCACCAAAAAGAGCCTGGCACCTTCATCCTGACACCCACCCCTCAGATATGGGTAGACATTGACAAGATCCTCTCTCAGCCTTCTCTCTTCCAGACTAAACTCCCTCGGGTCTCTCAGAGATCACCAGAAGTTATTTTTAACCCCACTGAAAAATTCTGAACTTAGACTTTGCTTCTAATTCTCATGCTGCACATTGTCCTTGAGGTCCCTTGGGGTCCTCCTGTGTCACAGAATCACAGAATGGTAGGGGTTGGAAAGGACCTCTGGAGGTTATAAAGTCCACACCCCCTGCCAAGGCAGGTTCACCTGGAGGAGATCACCCAGGAACACATCCAGGCGGGTTTGGAATGTCTCCAGAGATGGAGACTCTACCACCTCTCCGAGCAGCCTGCTATGTCACACACCTACTATTCCTCTGGACCATCTCTGGTTTTCTGACAGAAACATAACTGCCCCAGAAGCTCTCTGTGGTGATGTTCTTGTAGCCAAAGTATGGGAAGCTCTGTCCCAGTCCACTCTAGGAGGGCTAGTCTTGATAACCTTTCTATATCCCTTCCAACCCAAAGCATTCTAAGAAGCTCTCCTGTGTTTTCTTTTCTTGGTGGCCCAAGCAAGGAACTGAAAGCACTCAACCTTCTTCAAAGTCGTCTTCCCAAGCATTCACATTCCTTTCACCACCTAGCAGAGGAAAAACTAATATGAATGGACTCAGTACCTGATTGAGAGCCCAGCTCTAGGCTGATGGAGATGTACTTTTCTAGAATCATAGAGCCATAGAACTGTTGAGGCTGGAAGAGACCTTTGAGATTATCAAGTCCAACCATTCCCCTAGAGCTCAAAATCCCAACACTCATCTCTCTTCACCTAGCACAGACCAAAGAGAATTTGCATCTGTGTGAATGCCAGGTGTAAAATACACAACATCCATTTAACTCCTGGTTGGTTCTCCTTCCCCTTTCCCTATAAACAGCTGGATTATAAGAAGAAATACGAAGCAGCCAAGGCTCACTGGCACTGGATTGCAGACAGGCCTGACTTTGTTCAAGCAGCCAAGTCATCTCTGCAACAAAGTGATGTAAGAAAGCTCACAACCAACTGAACACTCCCTTTCCCCACATCTATTTTGAAAAGGTAGAAGACCTGAGACTCTCTTTTGTCTTTTCTTCCTGCAGTATGAATACAAACTGGACCGGGAATTCCTAAAGGGATGCAAACTCTCTGTCACAGATGACAAAAACACAGTATTGGCCTTAAACAATGCCATCCTGGCCAGTGATGTAAGGACTTGAACACTCTTTTCTTTGTTCTGCTAAGACTTTGCTTACTAAATAAGCTACTTGATTGGAAATAACAATTGGATTGAGAAAAGTTGTTCTCAACTTTATTTGGTTTCTTTCGTTAGCAAACTGACAAAATCTAACCAGATTGAGTCTTGTAGTGTCACTGGGTTGGGTCATGGATTAAGTTCATGGATTCAAAGGTAGCATTCCTGAAAATCTTAGACCTTTAGTGTGTCTCTGCATGGCTGAAATAAAAATACCTGGGGAAAAACAACAACAAAACCTGCAGGCGTAACAGAAAGCATCTTCAATCATCATTAATACTATGCTAATATCCAATATATTAATAAGCATTCAATATATCAGTAAGCATTCCATATATTAATAAGTATTTGGCCTATTAATTAATGTTCACTATATTAATAAACATTCAGCATATTAGTAAAGATCCACTGCATTGATAAAGATCCAATATATTAGTAAGGATCCACTGTATTAGTAAAGATCCAATATATTAGTAAAGAGCCACTGCAATAATAAAGATCCAATATATTAGTAGAGATCCACTGCAATAATAAAGATCCAATATATTAGTAAAGAGCCACTGTATTAATGAAGATCCAATATATTAATAAAGATCCAATATATTAATAAAGATACAATATATTAGTAAAGATCCACTGCATTAATAAAGATTCTATATATTAGTAAAGATCCACTGCATTAATAAAGATTCTATATATTAGTAAAGATCCACTGCATTAATAAAGATCCAATATATTAGTAAAGATCCACTGTATCAAGAAAGATCCAATATATTAGTAAAGAGCCACTGTATTAATAAAGATCCAATAGATTAGTAAAGATCCACTGTATCAATTAAGATCCAATAGATTAATAAACATCCAATATGTTAATAAAGATAATATATGTTAATAAAGAATCACTGTATTAATAAAGAGCCAATATATTAGTAAAGTGGCCTTAATAAGGATCCCATATGCTATTAAAGATCCAATATATGAATAACATTCCCAGTGAGAGCTCTAGGAATATATAGACTGGAATAAATGTAATCAGAAATTGATCAGGATCTGGGATTTCTGCACGTAGTTTGTACTAACAAGCAAGCACAGCTATAATAACAATGTCTTTGAAGTTTGGGATTGCTTAAAATGGTCTTTCCTTCCTGCTAGATAAAATACAAAGAGAAGCACAACAAAGCTCGAGGAACCTGCCTTGTTGTTCCAGATACCCCTCAGATCCTCCTGGCTAAGAATGTCAGCTCTCTGGTGTCTGAGGTAAGGCATTGGAGAGTTGTTTCAGAGAATCATTAAGGTTGGAAAAGACTTCTCAGATCATCAGGTCCAGCCATCAACCCAACACCTCTGTGGCCAGCAGACTGGGTGGAGGGAAGGGCTGGGGCTTGCATTGCTGTGTTTCACTTGTTTCTTATTATTATAGAATCATAGAATCATAGAATGGTAAGGTTGGAAGGGACCTCAAGGATCATCTAGTTCCACCCCCCTGCCATAGGCAGGGACACCTCCCACTAGTACAGCTCACTCAAGGCCTCCTCCAACCTGGCCTTCAACACCTCCAGGGAGGGAGCAGCCACAACCTCCCTGGGCAACCTGTGCCAGTGTCTCACCACCCTCCCTGTAAAGAACTTCCTCCTAACATCCAGTCTAAATCTCCCCTCTGCCAGTTTAAGCCCATTGCCCCTTGTCCTGTTGTTGCAGGACCTTGTAAATAATCCTTCCCCAGCCTTCCTGTAGGCCCCCTTCAGATACTGGAAGGCTACTATCAGGTCCCCTCGAGGCCTCCTCTTCTCCAGGCTGAAGAGCCCCAACTCTCTCAGCCTGTCCTCATAGGAGAGCTGCTCCAGCCCTCTGATCATCTTTGTGGCCCTCCTCTGGACCTGCTCCAACACTTCCATGTCCTTCCTGTGCTGAGGGCTCCAGAACTGCACACAGTATGATGATTCTATGATATTATTCTGTGCTTTCAGAACAAATACAAAGAACACAGCAAGAAGCAGCTCCCACATGGGTCTTTCACAACCCTGCCAGAGACACGAGACACTGTGCATGTGAAAGAAGTGACCAAGCATGTCAGTGAGGTAGGAAACTCATGTGCTAACTACCTGTGTCACCTGCAGATTGTCACCTGCTCCGTGCTTTAGTTTGCATGCAGAAGCTTAGCATGAAATCCCCAATTATACAAGATGAATTCCTCATAGGATACAACTCTGCCAAATTTGGGAATCTGTTGAAATATCCTGGAGAAAAGTGACAGGTTGGAGTGTTGAGAGGTGCCCTTAATTCCAAGTTTTTTTATGGCACATGGTTTCAATACAAATCCCATATAAAATTCTTGTGATCTGAAGAACACATTATGACAAACAGTGCATTTTTCAGACTGAGGCAGCAGCATTTGATCTGTCTTAGCAGTTCCAGTGAGCTTACTGCTGAGTTGCATAGAACCATGGGATCACAGAATGCCTTAGGTTGGAAGGGACCTCAGACCTCATCTACTCCACCCTCCCTGCCATGGGCAGCGACACCTCTCATCTAGACTCAGCTGCTCAAGGCCTCATCCAACCTGGCCTTGAACAACCCCAGGGAGGAGGCAGCCACAACCTCCCTGTGCAACCTGTTCCAGAGTCTCACCATCTTTGTGCTGAAGAACTTCTTCCTAAGATCCAGTCTAACCCTACTCTGCCTCAGCTTCAAACCATTCCCCCTTGTGCTGTCTCTAGATACCCTTAGGAATAGTCCATCTGCAGCTTTCCTGTAGAATCTCCTCAGGTATTGGAAGGCAGCTCTGAGATCCCTCCGAAGTCTCTTCCTCTCCAGGCTGAACACCCCCAGCTCCCTCAGCCTATCCTCATAGCAGAATGGCTTCAGCCCTTGGATCATCTTTGTGGCCTCGTCTGGGCTCATTCCAGCAGCTCTGTGTCCTTCTACTGGGGACAGCAGAACTGGAGGCAGTATTGGAGGTCAGGTCTCACCAGAGGAGAGTAAAGAGGCAGAATCCACTCTCTTGCCCTGCTGCATTCAGCACCTGATTTGCCTTCTTGGACTGCATGAGCTCATTGCTGGCTCCTGGTGAGCTTCTTATCACTCAATACACCAAAGTCACTTTCTTCAGGGCCACTCTCAGCTCAGATTGGATTTTAGTTTGTGACTGCCTGGACTGAGATGCATGTACTTTGTTGTGAAATGAAAACATCACAAATTACCATTTTTCCTCTTAACAGACAAACTATAAGAAGAAGTTTGTGAAGGAGAAGGGCAAGTCTAATTACTCTGTCATGCTAGAGCCTCCTGAGGTGAAGCATGCCATGGAAGTTGCTAAGAAACAGAGTACAGTAAGTTTGTCTTGCTTAAACTTTTTGTGAAGTAAATAGCTTTGTGTTAGCAAATTCCTTTAGAGTTACAGAATCACAGAATCCCAGAATGGTTGGGATTGGAAGTGACCTCTAGAGACTGTTAAATCCAACCACCCTGCCAAGGAAGGGTCACCTAGAGGAGGTCACAGAGGGGCATGTCCAGACGGGTTTTGAATGTCTCCAGAGATATCTCTCTCTGGAGAGCCTGCTCCAGTGTTCTGTCACCCCTAAATTTAAAGAAGTTCCTCCTCACATTTACATGAAGCTTCTTATCTTCCAATATGTGCCTGTTATCCCTTGTCCTGTCACTGGGCATCACTGAAAAAAGTAGTCTGGTCCCACTCTCCTGACCCACATTCTTTTCAGTACTGATCAGCACTGATGAGATCTCTCTTCAGTCTGCTCTTTTCCAGACTAATAAGACCAAATTTTCTCAATCTTTCCTCATAAGAGAGATGGTCCAGGCCCCTCAGCATCTTTGGAGCTCCACTGGGCTCTCTCCAGTAGTTCTTTGTCTCTCTTTCACTGAGGAGCCCAGAACTGCACCCAGGACTCCAGTTGTGGCCTCACCAGGACAGGGCAGAGCAGAAAGGGAAGAAAACCTCCCTCAACCCGCTGGAAACGCTCTACTTGATGCACTCCAGGAGACCATTGCTCTTATAGAATCATAGAATGTTAAGGTTGGAAGGGACCTTAAGGACCCTTAAGGGACCTTAAGGTGTTGAAGGCCAGATTGGATGAGGCCTTGAGTAACCTGTACTAGTGGTAGGTGTCCCTGCCTATGGCAGGGGGTTGGAACTAGATGATCCTTGAGGTCCCTTCCAACCTTACCATTCTATGATTCTATGATTCATAGAATGTCCCCCATAGGCAGGGACACCTCCCACTAGCACAGCTCACTCAAGACCTCCTCCAACCTGGCCTTCAACACCTCCAGGGAGGGAGCAGCCACAACTTCCCTGGGCAACCTCTGCCAGTGTCTCACCATCCTCACAGCAAACAGCTTCCTCCTAACATCCAGTCTAAATCTCCCCTCTGCCAGTCTCTTCTTGGCCACAAGAGCACATTGCTGGTTACCTGACATAAAACCTATTTCTGGACTTCCTCCTAGCCTCCATGTTCAGAAAGATAAAGTTGCAAATATTTACAGTTGTAAAATTGCCCTAAGATCAGGATTTCCTCCAAAATCCTGTTCCTGCTTAATCACAACATGGGTTTAAACTGTTCTGGTGTCAGTTACATCTAATAATTTTTTTTTCCTTCCTCCATGTACAGACAGAATTGCAAATGCTTACTGCTTCATTTCTAGACAGCTTGCAAAACTGGACTCCCAAATCCATTCCTTTTGAAATGATCATTCAAAATCACAGAATTATCACATCAGGTTGGAGGGGACCCTCAAAAGCTTATTTTGTCCAAGCCCCCCCCCC
>VWZE01003195.1:102454-115509 GCA_013396675.1 Eubucco bourcierii | reverse complement strand
CCCCAGGAGGGGCTCCCAACCACCCTTCCACCTTCTCCCCACTCCTGTACCTTACCCCAAGGTTTGCCCCACGCACAAGGTGAGCTTGGAGGATCAGCCAGGGGGGTTAGAAGGAAAGTGGTTAGTGAAGATTAATCTGCAAAGAGGAACCAGAAGCTAGACCACCCGAGACACTGTGCCCCCAAAGAGAGACAGCCTGAGACTGCCTTATCTAATGTTTTCGGTTCTTTTCCCAAACACCTCAACAAGCCTATGAATGAAGTAGACATCACCACGTTTTCCTTTCACAGCCTAGAGTGTAATTTTCTCCATTAAAATATTCCAATTAGCCTCAAACCAGCACAATCAGGTTGCTCCCTGTGTGTTTGCAGTGTTTGCCCTTGGGTGTATTCAATCCTCAATCATTTTCTTTCCTCTCTCTGCCTCGATGGATTAGGTTGAATACAAGAAAGATGCCAAGTCAAATCTCCACTACACTCCTATTGCAGATCGACCAGATATAAAGAAAGCAACTCAGGCTGCCAAGTTAATTAGCGATGTAAGTGAGCTTTAATTCTTCTGTGTAATACCTCAGTAGCAATTTTACTACTAGATACAACATAAGTAAAATAATTAAAGGGAATATGCTCCTTAGTAAATTATTTATCTTTTTTTTTTTCCTTCTTAGATTGAGTATAAGAAACGTGGGGCAGCTGGCATTGGTGTAAGCATGCTGGGACGTCCAGACATTGAACTGGCAAAGGAGGTGTCCAAGCTAACGAGCCAGGTAATTCCAAACTGGTGGTGACACTTGGAAGCAGAGAGAAAAATGAGATATGATGTTAATTTAGGGAGTAGTCCTACAATTAGAGTTGAAATGATTACTCAGTTAGGGGATAAAGGACTGTCTTAAAGGGAGGACTGTCCTGAGGTGAAGATTGAATCCCAATGCAAAGTATTTCATTGTTAAACTTTTCTGCTGTCTTACTAAATGGCAGTTGTGGAGGTATTGAGTCTCCTTCAACTGATGTCATGACAAGGGCTTTGCAGTACTGAGCACAAAGTGTTCACTGTGTTCTCTATTTTTAGCTTTTCTGGGTGTTTGCTTTAAAAGAAGCAACCTTTTACCTAACTCTTCTTATCCATCCTTTAGAGAATCACAGAATCGTTTTGTTGGCAAAGACCTTTAAGATTGAGCCCAACCATTCTCTCACTACCAAGGCTGATGCTAAACCACATCCCTCAGCACCACATATCTGTGTTGAACACCTCCAGGGCTGGGGATTCAGTCACCTCCCTGAAGAGCCTGTTTCAAATGGTTGAGAGCCCTTTGGGAGTGTTTTCTCATATCTAGCCTAAACCTCCCCTGGTGTAGCTTGAGGCCATTTTCTCGCTTCTGAGGTGGATATTCTGAGTGTTTTTCAACCACTTTTCCTCCTTTGTGCCTTTAAAAGAATCTTGGTTTGAAATTAATATATCCATAGAAGCTAACTGACTTTCCCACAACCATCTTGTTCTCTGACCACTCCAAAGCACAGCCTTACCACACTCTCTGACTATTTTTCCCACCAGCACCTCAGTTCCAACTTGGTTTGTTTGGTTGGTTTTTCTCACCACTTGGTGCTTTTAAACCCTGAGTTCATTTAATTTCTGACCTTGCTTTCTTGCTGCACATTATAGGCTGAATACCTCAAACGACATATGAAAGGGCATGGAGCTGCATCTTATGATACCCCATGGATGAGAACCTTTAAGAAAGCTAATATGCTAAGTAGTCATGTAAGATCATTTTAAGTGTCTCTTGCTTGCTTATTGTCTTACAGTTCCAAGCTGTTAAAAGGTTTATGTTGCACTGGATCTTGTAGTGTCAAAGGTGTTGAATGTGGCAACACTTATAAGATGTGACCACCTGGGTTGTTGGGTTTTTTTTTTCCCCTCATGGGCATTTTGTGGATGGGGAGTTTGTTTCAGACACACAAATGAAACTTCAAATGTTGTTGTGCCCTTCATAATGGCTTTGGAGCTCACAGTCTTTGGAATTGAAGCTTGGAATGTTGCTGTGCCCATCATAATGGCTTTGGAGCTCACAGTCTTTGGAATTGAAGCTTGGAATGTTGCTGTGCCCTTCATAATGGCTTTGGAGCTCAGAGTCTTTGGAATTGAAGCTTGGAATGTTGCTGTGCCCTTCATAATGGCTTTGGAGCTCAGAGTCTTTGGAATTGAAGCTTGGACTGTTGTTGTGCCCTTCACAATGGTTTTGGAGCTCACAGTCTTTGAGACTGAAGCTTGAAATGTTGTGCCCTTCAAAATGGCTTTGGAGCTTCCAGTCTTTGGAATTGAAACTTGAAATGTTGTTGTGCCCTTCACGGTGTTTTTGGAGCTCACAGAGTTTGGAACTGAAGCTTGAAATGTTGTTGTGCCCTTCATAATGGCTCTGGAGCTTCCAGTGTTTTATAAGTGAAGTTTCCAGTGCAATGTATTCAATGCACATTATGAAATGTGAAAACTCTCCTTTTCATCTCAAAAAAAGCAAAGCCAGACATAAAAGGTTGAGTTAGTGCTCCTGAAACTTCAAAACCAGTAGAAACTTCTGTTATGACCAACCTGAGCCATGGTGCTGGTATTTTCCAGTGCCCACTCACATCATATGCATAACATTCACATGAAAGCTTCACTTTAACCATTTGACCCTCTATTTAAACTGCATTTTAACTCTCCTGCTTCCCTTGTGCTGGAACAGGAGCACAGTGTATGACTGAATCATCCCTCAGAGCCTTTGAGAAATGTACCCAGTGGCGATGTGAGGGCACACAGCTGCTTCTCTCTCTTGCCATCTCTCTTGGTTTTTCTACATCTAGCTATGACTGCTGCATGGAACTGTTGCATGTCTGAATGTCAGCCACTGTGGGTGTCAGGAAACCCAAGAGTCTTTCCAGCAGAACCAAGGATTTTTACACTGAATAACTGAACTACAAGAAAAAGAAGAAACTACATTTATTCCTCTTGAATGATGAGAACCTCCTTCTCCATGCTTGTTGCTCCACTGCTACCCACTTCTCCTCTTATAAAAAGACTTGAAGATTGGTTTAATTTTGAGAGAAAATTAACTATTGTAGTGGCAGTAAGGGGGCAAAGAATTATTGGTATCATCTTCAATTTTCTTTTTTCTCTTCGATATTTCTTCTCTTCAAACTCTTTATAAGGCTTCTTTATGTCCATTTTGCCCACTTGCCTTTTTATCAGTTGGATTCAACCACCTGCCTGGCATGCTGGCTTTTAATTTTGCATAGATCTTCCAATAAATTTTCTTCTTGGCTTAGGAAAAAAAAAACAACCCAAGATGAACTCCTTGACATGATGGTTTGGTCTTGCTCCTATGTTGCATGGCTTGCAAAACCAAACAGATTTCAATATTGAATCATAGAATCATAGAATGGTAAGGTTGGAAGGGACCTCAAGGATCATCCAGTTCCAACCCCCTGCCATAGGCAGGGACACCTCCCACTAGTACAGCTCACTCAAGGCCTCCTCCAACCTGACCTTGAACACCTCCAGGGAGGGAGCAGCCACAACCTCCCTGGGCAACCTGTTCCAGTGTCTCACCACCCTCACTGCAAACAACTTCCTCCTAACATCCAGTCTAAATCTCCCCTCTGCCAGTTCAAACTCATTGCCCCTTGTCCTGTCATTGCAAGCCCTTGTCAATAGTCCCTCCCCAGCTTTTCTGTAGGCACCCTTCAGATCCTGGAAGGCTACTCTAAGGTCTCCTGGAAGCCTTCTCCAGGCTGAAGAGCCCCAACTCTTGTAACCTGTCCTCATAGGAGAGCTGCTGCAGCCCTCCGATAGCTCTGCTTGAATTTAACCAGTGTGAGGGCAGAACCAATACTGAATCCTTCATGTCAAAATAAAATGTGAATATTCTTTGGGTTGCAGCAGCTCTAACTCGTGGATTTTCTTGTTTCCCTGTGTGCTTGGTCTGAATGTTGTCATGTTATGCAAAGCAAAAGAGCAACAGTGGCATCCAGCATGAACTGTATGGTGCTGCATGGGCAAGAGGGAATTGAAAGTGCAAGATGTGATTTACTTCTGCCTTTACTAATATAAAATGATCTTTTTGTGCCTCTAATTGTCATAAAACCCTTTATCATCAGTCATAGAGTCATAGAATAGAATGGTAAGGTTGGAAGGGGCCTCAAGGATCATCTAGTTCCAACCCCCTGCCATAGCTAGGGACACCTCCCACTAGTACAGGTTCCTGTTCCTCTCTTTAGTTATCAGTTCCTCAGTAACTTATTTCATTTCAGTTTTCACGTGGATGTGGCTTGAGAGCTCAGGTTTTTCTCTGAGGACCCATTAATCCTTTCTTACACATCAGCCACAGTGCATGCTTTCTAGAAGTATGATTTTGGTTCTGAACAAGATGAAATCCTTTTTGAAAGACTGATGAGGTGGTTCAGTGCCTGTCCTTTAGAGCAGGGATGGGGGTTAGTAGCTTATTTATTATCAAATGCCTCTAAGGAAACACAGATTGGTAAAGAGAAAATGTTGCCTTGCTTGTTTCCAGTCCAGGCAGAACAAAGACTACAGAGAAAAGAAAAAAAAAAAAAAAAAAAAAAGATAAATCCTCACAATTTTTTTATACTGATGTTTACTCTAATGATGCTAACTATGGTATCCATTTAGATAAGCCAGAGCTTTATCTTTAATACTTATGAATTTCCCTTCCATTCCTCAGTAATAATTTTCTGCCTCTCTGTTAGCAAAAAGGAATAACTCCAAAATACTCCTAGTGGAACTATCCCTTTTGTAGGTTTGCAGTGAGGAATTAGCCTCTAGCTGCATATGCAGCAGTGGGATAGGACAATTCATGATGGATGAAGGACTTAGCCTCATTGAAGCTGTGAGGGAAACTACTTCCCCATCAATATATCAGTGCCTCCAGCCTGGGTCTGCTGGATTATTGTTTCTTGCAATGCTGTGGTGTACCTTGCTACTGCTACTGTGGCTTGGAAGTGTTACTAAGCCTCTAGTGTGATCTAACTCCTAGGAATTAATTGTGTCACTGCTCTGTTTGTCATCAGTAGCATCCTTCTCCCCCTCTGATTCATGCAAGCCCATGGGATGAGCCTAACAGGATACAGAGAAGTATTTGATATATTGCCATCTTCCACTGCTCTTATGTCTTGAGGTGGTTTGGGGAGCTCTTATTTTCTCCAAGAAGTATGTAAAAATATTCTTTTAAATACTCTTTGTCAGGGTTTGGAGTTTGTTGGTTTGGTTTGGTTGGGTTTTTTTTGCCTCTTTGAAACAGGGAATCTTTTATCTATGCGCAGCTCCCATCAAGTGACAAATTCTCATCCCTGAGGGTCAGGATTTAGCTGTCTTTTGCCAACATAATTCTCTTGACTCTCTGTCAGTTGTTTTTCACAATGAGTCAACGTAACCTGAATGCAAAATTGCAGGTGGTGATTTACAAATCCAAATGTAGGTTCTTTTTCCACATCAGGTCACCCTGAAAATTGCTTTTATTCCAGGGGATGCCTTCAGGTCGCTACTTTTGGGTTCTCCTGCTTCTCATCAGCAGTGAAGTAGGGTCTCTACCCTTTGCAGCCAAAAAAAAAAATAGAGTACTGAAGATCAAGAAGAGTTGTAATCCCTGGTTGTTTTTCAATGCAGGTGAAATACAAGGAGAATTTTGCCAAAGAGCTGGGTAAAAAGCCCAAATACGATTTGAAGGAGGCTAAAATCTACAAGACCATGAAAGATGCTCACAACATGGCCAGTGAGGTATGTTTGCTTCTGCTTTTGCCTAAGGGAGGTTACAAGTTCCCACACAAAGGAGGTCTTTGTTAACGAAAGTTATGGATGCATTCAATATGACCAAGTCCTCCCAGCCTCCTTTCACAGAGTGTCAGGGGCTGAAAGGGACCTCCAAAGCTCATCCAGTCCAACCCCCCTGCCACAGCAGGATCACCTAGAGCAGGTCACACAGGAATACATCCAGGTGGGTTTTGAATATCTCCAGAGAGGGAGACTCCACAAACCCCCTGGGCAGCCTGTTCCAGGGTTCTGTCACCTTCATAGGGAAAAAATTCCTCCTCATGTTTAAATGGAACTTCCTATGCCTCAGCTTCCACCCATTGCCCCTTGTACTGTTGTTGGGCATCACCCAGCAGAGCCTGGCTCCAGCCTCCTGCCACTCACCTTTACATATTGATAACCATTGCTGAGGTCACCTCTCAGTCTCCTCCAAGCAGTACAGCCCCAGCTCCTCAGTGTCTCCCCATAACAGAGCTGTTCCATTTCCTTCATCACATTTGTGGTTCTGTGCTGGACTCTCTCAAGCAGTTCTATGTCCCTCTTGAACTGAGGGGCTCAGAACTGGGCACAGTACTCCAGATGTGGCCTCAGCAGGGCAGAGTAAAGGGGCAGGAGAACCTCTCTCGACCTACTCACCACAGCCCTTCTAACCCACCCCAGAATGGCATTGCCCCTCCTGGCCGCCAGAGCACATTGCTGACTCATGCTCAACCTCCCATCCTCTAGGGCCCGCAGATCCTTTTCCCCTTCGCTGCCTTCCAACAGCTCAGTCCCCAACCTGTCCTGCTCCCTGGGGTTGTTCTTTCCTTTGCTGATGTGTTTTGTCCTTCCTGCCCTGCAGGTGAAATACAAGGCAGATTTGAAGAAGCTTCATAAACCCGTCACAGACATGTCTGAATCCCTGATCATGAACCACGTCCTGAGCACCAGCCAGCTGGCCAGTACCGTAAGCTCACTCAGCACAGCTCCACCTCCTTTTTTCCCGTTACTATTGATCCCACTCCACATTGATCTCTGCTAACTACTTCTGTAACACCTCCTCCCTCCCTTATTCCTGGGCCATCACCTGGTAGTGATCTCTTCCTCTACTTTCTAATGAGCCTCTCCTAGTTAACAGCAACTTTGCCACATTTATCTTCTGGGAAGTGAGACCTTAAGTAGCTGTTGGACTGCTAATATTTAAAATCCTCTAATGATTTTTGCTGGACTGATTCTTTATTACATTTTAACTGATTGTTTTACACTAACAAACACCATTTTTTTTCTTTTGACTTTTTTCTTACTACACTTAAAATTACTTTTTTTGGTGTGTTTTTGTTTGGTTGGGTTTTTTTTTTTTAAACCTTTATGTTTAACATCCCCCTGTTGTAGGTGTACAGACTTTATGCTTAACAAATTACCTGATAACATTAATGAGAAAAGACAACAATCACTGTTGCCTGGTACAACCTTTTGATGTATTCACTGATTTCTTTTCTTTTTTTTTTTTTTTAATATTAATCCTGGCTTTGGAAAAAAAAAATCTTTTTTGCATTCAAAAAGGTCCAAAAAAAAACAAAAAAAAAAAAAAAAAACCCTAAAAACCTTCACCCACCTCTTGAGAAGTGATATCTGAAGTGATATCTCATACTGGGTCTTAACTTCTTGACTTCTTGGTTTACTTTTGCTTCTTGCCTTTCTAATTTCTCTTTGACATTCCACTGAAGTGTTGGCGTTGATTGGACCCAAGAAGTAAATTTGCTGAGGGATTATTTGCCTTTTGTTTTGCTTTCTTTTTTTTCTTTTTTTTTTTTTTTTTTTTTTTTTTTTTTTTTTTTTTTTGGGATTGAGATGATTTTTGACACCTTCCCTTCAGTACCAGTACAAGAAGCAGTATGAGAAGAGTAAGGGTCACTACCATGTGGTGCCAGATAATCTTGAGCAGGTTCATCTAAGGGAGGCATCAGAACTACAGAGCCACGTAAGTTGGTTGTGTGTTTCTCCTTCATCCCACTCACCCAGCCCCACTCTCCAGCACTGGAGTCACCCTAGCAAATTCTCCAGCATTGAACAAGCTCTCTGCCCATCTGCTTTATAAACACCTCAATAAACAAGCCCATGAGAAATATTCACACCTCTGTGAGCTTAGAGCACACATAAAATACCTCTATGACTTCTTCACTCCAGAGCAGATCCCCAAGTGGCTTATGTCTGTTGTACATGGATCTCTTTGCACAATAGAACACATTCATCAGGGTGACTTCTTCTAGAGAAAAAGGACCTTGGAATCACAGGAACTGAAAGGAGTTATTGCTGACAGTATTATTTTCAACTGCTTTATCCATTCTAGCCTCAAGGAGACCTCTTGTCATCCTTATTCTGCAATCCAAAATGGCTTTAACCAAAACAATACCTACTGCTGCTATTAAATGTGCCTGGCACTTCCCCCCTCTGGAACACAGCAAATGGTGAATCATTCCAAGCAAACTCATACTCTGATTTGGTCTCTAATTCTCCCTGTTTCAGGTTCTATTCCAAGTATTTATTGATAGAAATCAAGGGGGGAAAAAGTACTCTGAGAACAGAAATGTATTGCTCTGCTGCCTGGCATGGAGAACAAAAAGGATTCACAGGAAAGACAGTGGCTGCTAAGCAGCTTGTAGTTAAGTCATTACTTGCTGCCCCAATCTGAGGTCAGGATCTGTCTCAGCCAACACCAGGGCATTACCTCATGCAGCAGGCTGCAAATTGATGCCTTAAAGGCTGGATGCTATAACTTAAAGCAAGAATATCTTCTTCCTTGTGGACATTTAACTACCTGCATTCTCCTGCACAGAAATAGGTAGCAAGTGGCTAAATTGCACCTTTACAATCCCTCCTGCTAACACCCTCCAGTGATCCATTAACATGGAACTGGCTGAACTCCTGAGCAGCCTGAGTGGATTCAAGTTAGCTTTCTACAGCTCCCTATCTTCCTCCTTGTGCTCAGTAAATTCCCCACATCTGAGCTGATATTGCAACAGGAAATTCATGAGTAGAATTTTAGGTAACACACATTTTGCTACAGGCCTGACCCTTGATTTTACATTTTATGGTCAATAATATGGATTTGAGGAAGGTAAAGACTATTAGACCATCACTTTTTTACTGCAGATCATAGAATCATAGGATAGTTTGGATTGGAAGGGACCTCCAAAGGTTATCCAGTCCAACCCAACCCTTCCAACTGTTCAGCAAGATAGGCACACACTAGGTAAGGGGTTGGTTCTTTGGTTATTTAGGAGGGTAACTTTTTAGTTAGTTAAGGAGTTAGTTCTTTGGTTATTTAGGAGGGTAACTTTTGGGTTAGTTAAGGAGTTAGTTCTTTGGTTATTTAGGAGGGTAACTTTTTGGTTAGTTAAGGAGTTGTATCTTTGGCTATTTAGAAGGGTAACTTTACTTAAGGAGTTGGTTCTTTGATTATTTAGGAGGATAACTTTTTTGTTAGTTGAGGAGTTGGTTCTTTGGTTATTTAGGAGGGTAACTTTTTAGTTAGTTAAGGAATTGATTCTTTGGTTATTTAGGAGGGTAAATTTTTAGTTAGTTAAGGAGTTGGTTCTTCAGTTATTTGGAAGGGTAACTTTTTGGTTAGTTAAGGAATTGATTTTTGGGTTATTTAGGAGGGTAACTTCTTACTTAAGGAGTTGGTTCTTTGATTAATTAAGAGGGTAACTGTTTAGTTAGTCAAGGAGTTGGTTCTTTGGTTATTTAGAAGGGTAAATTTTTGGTTAGTTAAGGAAGTTGGCTCTTTATTTAGAAGGATATCTTTTTAGTTAGTTAGGGAGTTAGTTCTTTGGTTATTTAGGAGGGTAACTTTTTAGTTAGTTAAGGAATTGATTCTTTGGTTATTTAGGAGGGTAACTTTTTAGTTAGTTAATGAGTTGGTTCTTTGATTATTTAAGGGGGTAACTTTTTTGTTAGTTAAGGAGTTGGTTCTTTGATTATTTAAGAGGGTAACTTTTTTGTTAGTTAAGGAGTTGGTTCTTCAGTGATTTGGAAAGGTAACTTTTTGGTTAGTCAAGGAGTTGGATCTTTGATTATTTAGAAGGGTAACTTTTTAGTTGGTTAAGGAGTTGGTTCTTTGGTTATTTAGGAGGGTAACTTTTTGGTTAGTTAAGGAGTTGGTTCTTTGATTATTTAAGGGGGTAACTTTTTAGTTAGTCAAGAAGTTGGCTCTGATTATTTAGGAGGTTAACTTAGTTAAGGAGTTGATTCTTTGATTATTTAGGAGAGTAACTTTTCAGTTAGTCAAGAAGTTGATTCTTTAATTGTTTAGGAGAGTAACTTTTTTGTTAGTTAAGGAGTTGGCTCTTTGATTATTTAGGAGGGTAATTTTTTTTTTATTTTTTTTTTTTGGTGTGTCCTTCTCAGGTGAAATACAAAGAAAAATATGAGAAGGAAAAAGGAAAACCTATGCTGGACTTCGAAACACCAACATACCTAACTGCAAAGGAATCTCAGCTCATGCAGAGTGAGGTATGGTTAAAAACAATGCTAAGAGGTTAAAAAAAAACCAACCCTCTCAATTTATGTTTTGATAGTCAAACTTCCACAGTGATTTAGTTAAGCAATCCTAGTTGCATCTTGTGCATGCTGGTAGGCTGGGAAATGATAACTGTGTCACATTTGTTACTGTTGGGTATGAAGTACCATGTTTAAAATCCAGAAAGCTTTCTTCTCTCACAGCCAAGTGTATATTATCTGTCAGCTTTCATCAGGAAGCTGTCACTAAAGGAAGCTTAAGCAAGTCTTGGGGTCTTTAAAAGAAGTAGAATATGAATTATGTCTCACTTAAAGCTTTTGCACAGTGTAGCATGCGTCTTGTTATCACAGCCCACCAAAAGTAGCCTGGATATTCTTTTCGCCTCAGAAATCTCTTTTTGAGGCATCCATTTATTTTCTGCTTGTCTCTGCTGTCACATTGTTCTTCACTGACTTGTCATTCTGTTTCCTCAAGCAGTTTTTTTTCCTTTCTGTTTATTTGAAGCATTATCTTGTTCTGTCACAGATGAAAACCAGTTGTACAGAGACATTAATCATCACGAGTCCACTGAATGTTTTCTCTGCATAAAAAAAAAAATATAAGTAGGAAAATACATTTAAAAGAAAGCAGGATCAGGTCCTGTTTCCACTGTATGTAATGAGCTGTTTCATGGCCTTCAGTAGAAACAGGATTTAATGCCTGAGGTGCCCAAGGCACTGACTGCAGCAGGTTGTCATCGTGACGTTAGCGCTAAAGAACTGCTCCATCCTCCCAGCAGTTTTTCCACCTCATGAATGTAATAAATCTTTTGCTATTTTGCTTTTTGTCTTCTTGCTCTCATTAGAAAGAATATAAGAAGGACTTTGAAGAGTCCATTAAGGGCAGGAACCTTACTGGCTTGGAGATTACACCATCCATGTTACATGTCAAATATGCAACCAAAATAGCAAGCGAGGTAGCAGTTATTCTGTGCTTATTGCCTCTGTCAAGTGAAATAATTCCACTAAGTATCCTCAGCAGCATTTTCTTCTTCACCACTTCACCTTTTCCTAACCATTCCCATCAAGCATGTTCACATCCATTCTGTGTTGTGCTCTAATTTGTTGTGGTCATTCTTTGATTGTCTGTTAACTATATTCATATTTGTCTCTGTCATCCCTTTCTGACATCCCTCAGCCTAACTGTTCCATAGCAGGGTGTGTGTGCCTTTGGAATTTCTCTTGATCAATAATTACTCTCTGGCAGTTCTTCTGTAACCCTAGACAATATTCTTTGGTGTTTGAGGGGAAAAAAAAAAAATTCCATTTTCTTTTGGAATTTTTTTTTTCTTTCTTTCTTTCTTTCTTCTTTGCGACACAACTGCAGAAAGCAGAACTTTGTTTAGTTTGGCTTTGCAGCTTTTGTGTTCTTTCTTCTGCAGAAAGAATACAAGAAGGATCTGGAGGAAGGTGTCAAAGGTAAAGGACTAACAGCTTTAGAAGAGACTCCAGACATGTTAAGAGCCAAGAATGCAACTCAAATCCTGAACGAGGTACGTCACAGAATCAAAGTATCGTAGGGGTTGGAAGGGACCTGTGGAGATCATTGAGTCTAACCCCTCTGGCAGGGCAGGGTCACCTAGAGAAGGTCATGCAGGAATATACCCAGGAGGCTTTTGAAGCTCTCCAGAGGTGGAGACTCCACCACCTCTCTGGGCCATACTCCAGGGCTCTGTCACCCTCAAATTTAAGGAGCTGTTCCTCATGTTTAGATGGAGTTTCTTAAGGTCAAGTCTGTGTCCATTACCTTGTGCCCTGTCACTGGGCACCACTGCTCCCATCCTCCTGATCCCCACCCTTTAAGTATTAATCAGCATTGATGAGATTCCCTCCTCACTGCCAAATTAAAAAAAACCCCAATTCTCTCTGTCTTCACTCACAAGAGAGATGTTCCAGTCACTTAAGCATCTTTGTAGTACTTTTGCTGTACCCTCTCCACCAAGTCCCTGCCCTTCTTGGACTAAAGAGCCCAAAACTGGACACAGTACTCCAACTGTGACCTCACCAGGGCAGAGTAGAAGAGGAGAACCTTCCTGGACCTGCTGACTACACTTTTCTTGATGCACCACGGATGCTATTGGTCTTCTTGGCCACAAGGGCACATTGCTGGCTCATGGTCATTCTGTTGTCCACCAGGGCTCCCAGATCATTTTTGCCAGAGCTGCTCTTCAGCAGTTCAGCCTCCAACTTGCCCTGATCTATGAGGCTGTGTCAAAAGTTATTTGGAAAATACCTGAGAGGATATAAAAGCCTCCAGCTGTTAAATGCTGTGTAACACCTGTCTGAGCTTTGGCATTCCCTGAGTCAGGCTGAAANCAAAAGTTGTTTGGACTCCACAGAAAAAGTGAGTATGTGCTATCAAAAAAAAAAAAAAAAAAAAAAAAAAGATTTTAATGTTGTTTATGATTTTGCTTCCTGTTTATAATTTTGCTTGTTTACCCTCAAGGTAAACACCCTTGCTGACAACAGCATTTTGTGCTCAGACGTTTTGAGTTCTTTCAAGAGCCTGGGTATTATTACTAGGCTAAATTCAGTAGAGTTGGCACAGAGACATATAGAATCATAGAATCATAGAATGGTAAGGTTGGAAGGGACCTCAAGGATCATCCAGGTCCAACCCCCTGCCATAGGCAGGGACCCCTCCCACTAGTACAGCTCACTCAAGGCCTCCTCCAGCCTGGCCTTGAACACCTCCAGGCAGGGAGCAGCCACAACCT
>VWZE01003195.1:39210-77076 GCA_013396675.1 Eubucco bourcierii | reverse complement strand
CGTCTCCGGGTGGCTGGTGCTGACCCTGGCCCCAAGGGTGCTTTGGTTTGTCCCTGTGTGACTCTGAGCTGTGCTCTGTAGGTTGTGTACAGAGCAGGCTCAGGGCAGAGCACCCCCACAGGGCTCACTCCAGAGATGGAGCGAGTCAGACACAACCAAGCACACAGCACCTCGGGACTGAACCGGGACAAACCTTGCTCTGAGACAACTCCTTCATTTCCTCACTTTTCCTTCATTTGCCCTATTTTCTCTTTGCTTTTTGTTTGTTTGTTTGTTTTTTACCTTTTGCTCTAGCAAATAACTTTGAAGGTGCTTTATTTACTGCCCGAGGTGTCTCCTCCACCTGCAGTGCTGAGTGTGCTAAACAGTAACAGCAGGTAGAGCAGAGCTGGGGGGAGGGGGATGCTCCAGGCTGATCTGGGGGCACCACTTTGTGTGCTGCAGGTTCTGTACAAGGAGCAGATGGCAAAAGGGACCCCGACCCCGCTGACTCCAGAGATGGAGAGAGCGAAACGCAACCAGGAGAACATCAGCTCAGTAAGTTGTGCTCAGCCAGGAAAGAGAGGTGTGTGAAAAGGGCCATCCTTCAGCCCCAGAAATCCTGGCTCAGGCCAGCAGGGCAGGTGGCCATGGACCTGCTCAGTTTGTAAGTGTGGGAAAAACCCAGATCCTTTAATATGTGGCCCTGGGCAGCCTGATCTAGCTGAGAGGTGTCCCTGCTGACTGCAGGGTCTCTTCCAACCTGATGCAACCTGATCTGTGAATCCCCTGCTTTTACTTTCTGCTGAAATGACTTTCTGTGATCAACTGCTCTAGTTTGGGGCTTTAAACTTCTGCCTCAGTTAACATCTGTGGCCTTCAAGGCTCTTGAAAGTCTCTTTGTTTCTACTGGTCTTAGCCTGTATGAATGTGTGTATCATCAACTGTTTCTACTAGTCTTAGCCTGTATGAATGTGTGTATCATCAACTGTTTCTACTAGTCTTAGCCTGTATGAATGTGTGTATCATCAACTGTTTCTACTACTCTTAGCCTGTATGAATGTGTGTATCATCAGCTGTTTCTACTGGTCTTAGCCTGTATGAAGGGCAACAAAGCTGGTGAAGGGTCTGGAGAACAGGTCTGGTGAGGAGCAGCTGAGGGAAATGGAGTTGTTTGGCCTGAAGGAGACTGAGGGGAGACCTTATTGCTCTCCACAGCTCCCCAAAAGGCTGGAGTGAGGTGGGGCTTGGTCTTTTCTCCCAAGGAAGAAGTGACAGGACAAGAGGAAACAGCCTCAATTTGCATCAGGGAAGGTTTAGGTTGGACAGTAGGAGAAATGTCTTCACAGAAAGTGTTGTCAAGGCCTGGCCCAGGCTGCCCAGGACAGTGGTGGAGTCCTCATCCCTGGAGGGCTTTCAGAGCTGTGCAGATGTAGTGCTGAGGGCCATGGGTTAGTGGTGACCTGGCAGTGCTGTGTTAAGGGTTGGACTGGATCACCTGAAAGGTCTTTTCCAATCCAAACAGTTCTGTGAGCTACAAATGATACTTCACCAGGAACACACTGACTGCTGTTAGAGTTCTGTCACCCTGTAACAGCCTGACAGATCTGGAAATAGCCACTTCTGGGCCATCCTGTTCCTACCATGCAATGGCTTGTCCTGGAAGGCTGTGGATGCCCCCTTCCAGGAGGTGTTTAAGCTCAGGTTGGATGAGGCCTTGAGCAAGCTGGGCTAGTGGGAGGTGTCTATGGCAGGGGGTTGGAACTGGATGAGGTTTAAGGCTGCTTCCAACCCAACCCTTTCTATGCTGACCATTATTGCTGCATTGCCTCTGCCTGCTCTGAGATTAACGAAGGGAAGGAGCTGATTTAAAAAAGGGACCTTTGGGATCAGGTCCAGACCTCTCCCTGCCTCGCACAGCTGTGAAAAAGAACTTCTGCTTTCCCACCTGACATTTCTCACCACCTGATGTTTCTCCTGTTTGCTTTGTTCCCCACCTTGTTCTTTGTGAGGTTGCTGCAGTGCAGCTCGTTCCTCAGGCTGGAGGAGCAGCTTGGTGCCCTCTGCTCACTCCCTTTTCCTCCTCTGGCAGGTGCTTTACTCAGACAGCTTCCGAAAGCAAGTCCAAGGCAAAGCTGCCTATGTGCTGGACACGCCTGAGATGCGGCGTGTGCGAGAGACCCAGAAGCACATCTCCACGGTAAGAGCCTTGCCAGATCTGTTTGGAGATTGGCAACCTTCTAAAAACCTCACCTTGCCCCACAGCTCTTCTTGGGCTACAAGAGTTGGAGATGCTCAGACACTAACTTGTGTCCAGTTTACAAGCTGCACTATGAGGTGACACACCTGGAAGGACACTGGCAGTGTCAGAACACAATCAAACACTTCCATTTGGTTCCTGCATATGTTCCTATGTGACTTACTCCAGGTGACACTGCTCTAGAAGGTGTGAGGGTTCAGCCTGGAGAAGGCTCCAGGGAGAGCTCCTTGGAGCAACCTTCCAATAACTGAAGTGGGCTGCAGGAGAGCTGGGGAGGGACTTTTGACAATGGCTTGTAGTGATAGGCTGAGGGAGGAGTGGTTTGAGGTGGAAGAGAGGAGATGTAGAGCGGATATTGGGAAGAAGTTCTTTGCAGTGAGGGTGGTGAGACACTGGAACATGTCGCCCAGAGAGGCTGTGGTGTTCAAGGCCAGGCTGAGTGAGACCTTGAGTAACCTGGTCTAGTGGGAGGTGTCCCTGCCCATGACAGGGGGTTTGGAACCAGATGATCTTCAAGGTCCCTTCTAACTCAAGCCCTTCCATGAATCTATGACTGCGGGGACCTGAGGTGAGCAGGAATCCAAACTGCTCATCTTGATGGTCTCAGAGGTCTTTTCCAGCCAAAACAAGGCTCTGGTCCCAGCCACGGGGAACAGAGCTTGCACTGTAACTTGCAGGTGAAGTACCACGAAGACTTTGAGAAGAGCAAGGGCAGCTTCACCCCTGTGGTGACCGACCCCATCACGGAGCGCGTGAAGAAGAACATGCAGGACTTCAGCGACATCAGCTACAGAGGCATCCAGCGGCGCGTGGTGGAGATGGAGCGCAAGCGCGTGGACCAGGACCAGGAGAACCTCACAGGTCAGACGCACCTTGGCTTGGCAGCAGCTTCACCACTGCTTCACACAGCTGCACTGCAGGAGCTCTTCTAGTGCAGTGATACCAGCTCAAAGCCCTCCTCACCTAGAGATGGTTTGCAGCAGAGCTGGTAGCAACTCAAAGCCATTCCCAGAGCTGATGTTTGCAGCAGAGCTGGTACCAACACAAAGCCCTCCTCACCTAGAGATGTTTTGCAGCAGAGCTAGTACCAACTCAAAGCCCTCCTCACGTAGAGTTGGTTTGCAGCAGAGCTAGTACCAACTTGAAGCCCTCCTCACCTACAGTTGGTTTGCAACAGAGCTAGAATCAACTCAAAGCCCTCCTCACCTAGAATTGGTTTGCAGCAGAGCTAGTACCAACTTGAAGCCCTCCTCACCTACAGTTGGTTTGCAACAGAGCTAGAATCAACTCAAAGCCCTCCTCACCTAGAATTGGTTTGCAGCAGAGCTAGTACCAACTTGAAGCCCTCCTCACCTACAGTTGGTTTGCAACAGAGCTAGAATCAACTCAAAGCCCTCCTCACCTAGAATTGGTTTGCAGCAGAGCTAGTACCAACTTGAAGCCCTCCTCACCTACAGTTGGTTTGCAACAGAGCTAGAATCAACTCAAAGCCCTCCTCACCTAGAATTGGTTTGCAGCAGAGCTAGTACCAACTTGAAGCCCTCCTCACCTACAGTTGGTTTGCAACAGAGCTAGAATCAACTCAAAGCCCTCCTCACCTAGAATTGGTTTGCAGCAGAGCTAGTACCAACTTGAAGCCCTCCTCACCTACAGTTGGTTTGCAACAGAGCTAGAATCAACTCGAAGCCCTCCTCACCTAGAGTTGGTTTGCAGCAGAGCTAGTACCAACTCAAAGCCCTCCTCACGTAGAGTTGGTTTGCAGCAGAGCTAGTACCAACTCAAAGCCCTCCTCACCTAGAGTTGGTTTGCAGCAGAGCTAGTACCAACTTGAAGCCCTCCTCACCTACAGTTGGTTTGCAACAGAGCTAGAATCAACTCGAAGCCCTCCTCACCTAGAGTTGGTTTGCAGCAGAGCTAGTACCAACTTGAAGCCCTCCTCACCTAGAGATGGTTTGCAGCAGAGCTGGTAGCAACTCAAAGCCATTCCCAGAGCTGATGTTTGCAGCAGAGCTGGTAGCAACTCAAAGCCCTCCTCACCTAGAGTTGGTTTGCAGCAGAGCTGGTAGCAACTCAAAGCCATTCCCAGAGCTGATGTTTGCAGCAGAGCTGGTAGCAACTCAAAGCCCTCCTCACCTAGAGTTGGTTTGCAGCAGAGCTGGTAGCAACTCAAAGCCATTCCCAGAGCTGATGTTTGCAGCAGAGCTGGTAGCAACTCAAAGCCCTCCTCACCTAGAGTTGGTTTGCAGCAGAGCTGGTAGCAACTCAAAGCCATTCCCAGAGCTGATGTTTGCAGCAGAGCTGGTAGCAACTCAAAGCCCTCCTCACCTAGAGTTGGTTTGCAGCAGAGCTGGTAGCAACTCAAAGCCATTCCCAGAGCTGATGTTTGCAGCAGAGCTGGTAGCAACTCAAAGCCCTCCTCACCTAGAGTTGGTTTGCAGCAGAGCTGGTAGCAACTCAAAGCCATTCCCAGAGCTGATGTTTGCAGCAGAGCTGGTAGCAACTCAAAGCCCTCCTCACCTAGAGTTGGTTTGCAGCAGAGCTGGTAGCAACTTAAAGCCATTCCCAGAGCTGATGTTTGCAGCAGAGCTGGTAGCAACTCAAAGCCCTCCTCACCTGCAGATAAAGTCTGCAGCAAAGTCCATGTTGAAGATACCCTCTTCAGCAGCTGACCTGAGGTCTGCCTGTCCCGTTCTGCTCAGCTGTACAGTGCCATGCTGGATTTGCACCTTGAACTTCTGGTTTTAGTTTAATCTCTCTGTATATTAGAGAAATCACAAAACAGCCCAGGCTGGGTGGGCCTCAGCAGACCATCTGGTCCAGCACTTCCTGGGAGCCTAAATAAGGTTCCCCAGCACCATGCCTGGCCAGCCACATCTTGGACTGCAGTGTAGCAGTTCTTCTTTGCTGTAGGAGACAGCTCAAGTGCGAGATGATGCCCTGGGAAGGGTCCCTCTAATACTCCTAGGCAGACTGAGGTCCAGCATGGACACAATGCTCTGGAGATGGCAGGATGAGAAGGTCCTGACTTCCCACATCCACCACCCAACTCTAGACCCTCTGAAGGTGAGGCAGCTTCACTGTCTAAATAGTCCCACCCCCCCCTACTTCCCCAGCCCTGCAGCTCCGGGGCTCTCTGACAGCCTCAGGAGCAGAACACAGCAGATAGGACTGACCAATGGGGACTCTCAGAGGGCTCCATCCTCCGCAACAGCTGTGCTGTAGGTTAAGTTCTGGACTGCTACTGTCCTCTGCTTCACTTCACCCCTACTCAGGACAGATGTGTGCTCCTCATCCTCCTCAGAAGTCCCCTGAGCTACAGATCTCCTCAGAAAATGCCACTTCTCTCCTGCAGGCCTTCGTGTGTGGCGCACCAATCCCGGCTCAGTCTTTGACTACGACCCAGCAGAAGACAACATTCAGTCCAGAAGCTTGCACATGATCTCTGGTAGGTCCCACAGGCTCTGCTCTTGTGCAAAATAGGTGTCAGACTTGTGTGAACCCAGTGAGAACTGACAGCTTGGGGGGACCATAGGACAGAATGGAGCTGTAGGATCCAAGGCAGCAGGACACAGCCACCAGAGCCATCAGCATCACCAAACTGCTCCTTCAGTTGCCTTCTTCCCTGCTCATTGCTGCAGATGTGTCCTTAGTGACAGAGAACACTCTCAAGGATGGCTCAGCTCTGACAGCTGATGAAGGAAAGCATGCCCAGGTGGAAAAGAAGGCCAACAGCATCCTGGCTTGGATCAGGAAGAGTGTGGCCAGTAGAACTAGGGAAGTGATCATGCCCCTGTAGTTAAGTTTTAGTTAAGACCTGGGTTAAGTTTTGGTCCTCTGACTCCAAGGACATTGGGAGGCTGGAGCAAGACAGAGACGGGCAACAAAGCTGGTGAAGGTCTGGACAACAGGGCTGGTTAGGAGCAGCTAAGGGAACTGGAGGTGTTTAATCTGGAGAAGAGGAGGCTGAGGGGAGACCTCATTGCTCTCTACAACTCCCTGAAAAGAGGCTGGAGCCAGGTGGGGGTTGGGATCTTCTCCCAAAGAACAAAGTGATAGGATGAGAAGTGACCTCAATTTGCAGCAGGGGAGGTTTAGGTTGGACAGCAAAAGAAACTTTGACCGAAAGGGTTCTCAGACACTGAACAGGCTCCTCCGGGGAGGTGATTGAATCTTCTTTGCTGGAGGGGTTTCAAAGAGGCAGAGATGTGGTGCTAAGTGCCATGGGCTAGCACCAGCCTTGGCAGAGTGAGATAAGGGTTGGACAGGAATGTCTTTTCCAACTGCAAGGATTCCATGATGGGAATGAAAAATGTGGAAGGAGCCAGTGATGAAGGGAAGGAGGTTGGGGAGAGGAGAAAATATTCTGGATATTAGACAATAAAAAGATGACAGGGACATAGCTGTGCCTTTGAGCAGACCTTCACCATGATGACTGTAGGACACTTTTACAAAGCACTACCAACCGGAGTCTCATAAACACCACCCTGGGACTCAGGCTTTTGTCCACAGCCTTTGTAACACAAAGCAACCAATTCTGCAGCCTGGGGCAGTTTGCTCCTCAGTTTAAGCTCAGCTTTTGTTTGGTAATGCAGCAGGGGCTGTTTTCAGCCAGTGTGCACCTACACAAGCCCTGGCTTGCTTTGTTGTGTGTTAAGGCACACAGCTGTGCTCTGGGAGTGCAGCTCCTCACAGCTCCTTTCTCTCCCCGCAGTCCAAGCCCAGCGCCGCAGCCGGGAGCACTCTCGCTCCGCCAGCGCCCTGAGCCTGAGCGGCGGCGATGAGAAGTCCGAGCCCTCGGATGGTGTGGATCAACATCTCTCCTTCTACAGCTCCGGGGGCTTCTTCACCTCGACTGCCACAGGTACTGCAAGGACAGCAGGACCTTTCTTCGTATGGGAGGACAAAGGGTGTCCTGCTAAAGCAGGGGCAGCCACAGTATGTTGGCCTAGGCTCACGAGGGCCAGGTGGGTTTGGAAAGACTCAGAAAATTGCCCAGGGAAGTGGTTGTGGCCCCATCCCATGACTGATTCTTCAAGGTGAGGCTTTACAGGGCTCAGGGCAACCTGATCTAGCTGAGGATGTCCCTGTTGACTAGAGGGGATTGGACTGGATGACCTCCAGAGGTCCCTTCCAACCCAAACCAGTCTGATTCCAGCTGGGGCTTTTTTGGACTGGAGAAGAGCAGCCTGAGGGGAGTTTCATCGATGGTGATCAGTGCTTCAAGGGTGGGTGGCAGGAAAGTGGGACCAGGTGCCCAGTGACGGGACAAGGGCCAATAGACACAAACTGGAATGCAAGAAGTTCTATCTAAACACAAGGGGGAGCTTCTTGAATTTCAGGGTGATGGAGCACTGGAACAGTCTGCCCAGAGAGGTGGTGGAGTGTCCAGCTCTGGAGACATTCCAAACCTGCCCCTATGTGTTCCTCTGTGACCTCCTCTAGGTCACACTGCCTTGGCAGAGGGGGAGGTTGGACTCAGTGATCCCCAGAGGTTCCTTCCAACCCCTACCATTCTGTGAATCCCTCCAGAGATGGAGACTCCATAATGTCTCTGGGCAGCATGCTGTGGCCCTAGGGCCTGTTCAGTGCAGCTCCACCCTAACACAGCACCCTTTCCTTTGCCAGTGGGCTATAAGCATGCCAAAACCATCGAGCTGCCACAGCAACGCTCCTCCTCCGTTGCCACCCAGCAAACAACTGTCTCATCGGTTCCTTCCCACCCATCCACTGCTGGGGTAAGTATTGCTCACCCCTAGGACCCAGACCCCAGCACAGCACTGCAGTTAAAGGAGGAAAGGGGGGCAGCCCTGGAGGGCTCCAGTAGCTGTGCTGTCCATCATGCTTCAGCTGATGTTCCTCCAGGACTGAGCTGGGAACATGTCTACTCACTGGGCTGAAAAGCAGGTGAAGGTGTAACAGGGTCTTTGCAGTGGGACGCCTGAGAAGTTCCTACCCCTGAGTTTTAGGCAGATAGCAATGGGCATGGCATCACCTCCCTGCGAGATCTGCTGGGAGGGGACATCTTTAACTTACAGCTGGAGCTAGATTCTCTTCAAATCCACTCTGAACTCATTCAGCTTCAGTGTCACCAGAACACAGAGGCTGTCACCTAAGGTACTGCTGTGCTTGGGCAGCCAAGTTATTGAGAAGAAACATTCTTCCCAGCGAGGGTGGCGAGACTGGAACAGGTTGCACAGGGAGGTTGTAGATGTCCCCTGCCTGCAGGTGTGCAAGGCCAGGTTGGATGCGGCCTTGAGCAACCTGGCCTGGCAGGATCCCTGCCTATGACAGGAAGGTTGGAATTGGATGGTCTTGAAGGTCCCTTCCTACCCAAATCACTCTGTGAATTCATGAGATGAAAGCAAGAGCTGCCAGCAGTGGTCCTTGGAGAGCAGTGAAATGAGCCAGAACACACCTGCCCAACAGAGCTTGGCCTGCTCTTCCATTACAATTCTCACTCGTGGCTTTCTGTGCCCCCCAACAGAAGACCTACAAGGCCATGTATGACTACACAGCAGCTGATGCTGACGAGGTGTCCTTCAAGGATGGGGACACCATTGTGAACGTGCAGGCCATCGACGAGGGCTGGATGTATGGCACCGTCCAGAGAACCGGCAAGACGGGCATGCTGCCGGCCAACTACGTGGAGGCTGTCTAAGCCTCAGCACCTATGCCTGCGTGGCACTGCCCAGCCCAACCCTTCTCCAAGTGCCTCAGAAGCAGGACAGGGAGCTCAAGCTGCCTCTTACCCCACCCATCAGCACTTCTGCCTGTGCCAAAAGAGAAAACAAATTCAGTGTTTTGATAAGCGTTGCCTGGACTAGGAAAATTTCACTATCGGTGTTTAACCACCGTGAGCCAAGGCAGTGTCTAGAGAGGAACCCAAGTCTGACACTACAACTGATTTATTCCTCCTCCCATGAAGTATGATTTTTCTGGGCTACTTCAAAATGTTTGTATCCACTTCTTTTCCATTTAACTAACATTTACTCTTAGTGTCTCCAACCACTTATCTAGGGGAAGGAATCCAACCGAACCCAAAAACCTCTCCTGCTTGCTGAGCTCTTCCTCACCTGTTGTTCTGGGGTCAAAAGCTGTTACTGTGGCTTAGTGACTCAATAAAGCTGATGTTTCTGCAGCAGGTTTGGTGTGGTCACTGCTGAAGGAATTAGCCTTCACTGCAAACTGCCTTGAGAAAGGGAATTAACTCTGGTGGTGAACCCAGAACAACACGAGTCAAGCTCTCTGAGGGGCTGTGAGTGGACAAATGGTTTCCTACCTGAACACAGGCCTTGTTGCCTCATCATCTCCTGAAGCATCTGGTAGCAGCCAGGCTCCAGGGAAGACAGGATAAGAAATCAATCACTGTGTGCTGAGTCCAAGATAAAGGTAAAAAATGAGTTAGTAGTAAGTTGATGTTAGCTCTGAGAGCCTTTGTCCAAAGGGAAGCCTGTCTTGGCCAGCATGACCAGCCTGAAAAGGTAATGTCCTTCTTCAGCGCTTGCTGTGACCTTCTGAGGTGTGTTAGGGATAACTTAAGAATGCAGGAGTTAGACAAGCCCAAGGAGGCAGCTTTGGAACCAAAAAGAACATTTCCAGGAAAGCAAGACCACCTGCAGGTGAACTCACCACTAGCACTGATCAGATTACAGCTCCAGAATATCCTGCCCATTCTCCTCACCAGGTGTCTGAACAGATGGCTTGGAAGTGACCCTCAAAGGTCATCTTCACCAACCCTCCCTGCAGCTAGCAAGGACACTCCCAACTTGATCAGGCTGCCCAGGGCCACATCAAGTCTGGTTCTGCATGAGGGCAAAGAACATTTATAGAGTCCTGCTGACACCTTATCAGAACCTGTTCCTGCTTTTAGGCAGGACCTTTTCTGCAACCCCAAGAGGAGGCTTGAACAGGTCTGATGGGACACAAACCCATCAAACCACAGCACTATTACCAAGTTTGGGAACTATCACTCATCTCCTGTTTTATTTGTCCACGTGTAAGTTGTAATATGTCCTGCAGCATCTCCTCTCCATCCAAGGTCCGTTTTGACAGCTACAGTACAATATATACAAATGAACGTCCAAAGTAAAAGCCAAGAAGGTCTGAAGGTCTCCCAGAAGCAGCACTGCAAATCCATGCAATTAAAACTCCAAGAAAGTCATAAATTATTAACCAACATTTGCCATTTAGTCTGTACATAAATATACAAAGAGCTCCTGGTACATCCATTTCCTTGAGGAGGAAAAAAAAGTCTTCTCCACAGAACTGCTGCGAAAAACAGAGATTGTGGGGGTGGGGAGAAAAGCCTGAGAGGGTTTGGAATGGGTCACCTCCAAGAGGAGCAGCTTCTAAGTGTGTGTGTCCTACAAAAATAGATCTCATGCTGGTGTCAACCAGCAGTTCTTGGGCTGTGAGGAGTTAAAATGGTTGTAAAAGAGGTTGCTCTGTCAGCTTCAGAAGCAAGGAGCAGAGCTGTGGGGTCCACCTCTTAGCAACCAAGAGTTTGTAGCAATAAGAACACTTCAGATAGGAGGAAAAAAATAAAGATACCAATAATAATAATTATTAATTAATTTAACTCTGTAGGTCTGGTTTCAGAGTCTTGGGTTGGTTTGGTTTTTTTTTTTCTGTTGTACCACCTGATCCAAGTTTTCTTTCACTATCTGAAAGAAATATGCATAGGAAGGCAAGGCAAACTAACAGGGGAACACACAACCCAAGAAATCAGAACACACACCAATAAAAAAAAAAAAAAAAAAGAAGAGATAATCCCAGAACCCCCCAACACGTTTTGCTTGAGTAGGTGCTAAAAAAATAATCTCCTCTAGTGCAAAATGCACAGGTTCAGAAAGAATTCACCCTAAAAAAAAAAACAAACAAAAAGGGTTAGGGCAAACTTCTTGTAACAAAAATCCTCCTTACTGAGAAAGAAGGGACTAAGAAGCTCAATGAGGTGGAGACTGCCAGCGAGCCTGAAGGTTTTTGGTGATGCAGTTTGTCATGGCCAGCAGCTTGGCTTGCATCTGGAAGAGTTGGCTTCCTGAACAGCAGTGCAGGAGGTCCTCGGAGCTCAGCTGCGCGGCGAGCGCCTCCACTTGGCTCAGGAGATCTGCGGGGGCTGGTGCGGCTGGAGCTGGGACGACTGCTTCAGCCACATCTGCAAGGCAAGGAAAGGAGGGAAGTGTGGGCTGGATTAAAAGCTGAGCAGAACTGATGTTGTGGCTTGGTTTGTACAGCAGAATATAGTCAGGCTCAAGGCTTTGCTCTGCACAACAAAGGCAGCCCTCGCAACTCCAGGCCACCCTGCATGGAGATCATCTAGGTGATGCCTGATGGCAGGACATGGGCAATGGGTGGAAGCTGAGACACAGGAAGCTTCAGTTAAACATCAGGAGGAACTGTTTCCCTGTGAGGGTGACAGAGCACTGGAACAGGCTGCTCAGGGGAGTTGTGGACTCTCCCTCTCTGGAGATATTCAAAAGCTGCCTGGATGTGTTGCTGTGTGACCTGCTCTAGGTGCTCCTGCTCTGGCAGGGGGGTTGGACTGGCTGAGCTTCGGAGGTCCCTTCCAGCCCCTGACATTCTGTGATTCACCATGTTTGAGCATGACAAAATCATGCTGAAATAAATAAATAAAACTAAGGTCAGAAGTCACACAGAGAATGGTGGGAGTTGGAAGTGACCTCTGAAGATCATCTAGTCATAGAATTACATAACGGTTTGGGTTGGAAGGGATCCAGTTCCAAACCCCTTGCCATGGGCAGGGACATCTCCCACTAGATCAGGCTGCTCAAGACCTCACCCAACCTGGCCTTGAACATCTCCAGGGAAAGAGCAGCCACAACCTGCTTGGGCAACCTGTGCCAGTGTCTCACCACCCTCACTGGAAAAAATTTCTTCCTAATCATCTCCAGTCTCAATCTCCCCTCTTCCAGCTCAAAGCCACTGCCCTCATCCTATCACTACAAGCCCTTATCAAAAGTCCCTCTCCATCATTCCTGCAGCCCCCTTCAAATACTTGAAGGCTGCTCTAAGGTCTCCCTGGAGCCTTCTCTTTTCCAGGCTGAACCCCCACACCTTTTAGAGCAAGGTCACATAGGAAGTCACATAGTAAGAGTTAAGTTACATGGGAACATATCCAGGAACCAAGTGGAAGTGTTTGATTTTCTTTTACTGCCAGTGTCCTTCCAGGTGTGTCACCTCATAGTCCAGCTTGTAAACTGGACACAAGTTAGTCCTGAGTTTTGATCTCCAGTTAACCAAATAATTCAAGGCCAGGTTGGATGAGGCCTTGAGTAACCTGCTCTAGTGGAAGGTGTCTCTGGCCCATGGCAGGGGACTGGGAACTGGATGATCTTTAAGGTCCCTTGCAATCCAAACCATTCTGTGAATCCTGTGGGAAGAACAAACATGGGTTCCTCTGCCAGAGCCACCAGGGCAGACTCCAAAGGAACTAAAAAATGTAGGCACCCAAGTCCAAACTCAGGATCCAGGCAATCCCCCCAACTCCTGTGCCACGCCCCTCAGGATGAAGCTCTGCTTCAACTGGCTGGTGCTGTGCACACTCAGAGCCACAGCAGTTACACAGCTCAGGAGGCATCCTGGCTGAGACCCAACATGAACTTAAGCATGGGAAGAACAAGTAAGCCAGGCTCTGCGCGTGCTCCTTGAGGGAAAACCAGCATCTTTCCCTCAAAATATCCAAAGAGGTTCCAAAAGCCATTGCTGCTGGGCTACATCAACACCCAACTCACGTGGTGCCAGGAGAGGCTATCACTACTCCTTCCCTCAAAGAACAACCAAGTGGTCCCAGGAGGGGAGAGCAGCAGTAGCCACACAGCAGGAGCACCCAAATGCCAGCAAACAGGCAGCAGCAGCTACCTGTGGAACGTTGCTCTACTCTACAAAGAGGTTTTTCCTCTTCATTATCCTCAAGCTCCTCTGCATCCTCAGGGGGGGTTTCTTTGTGCTTAGACATCTTCACATCATCAAAGGACTCCTTCACGTCCTCAGGATTCACTACATCCTCAGAAGGCTTCTCTACAGTCTCAGAGAGGTCCTCCATGTCCAGGGGCTTCTCTGCATCCTCAGAGGGCAGCTCAAAACTTTGAGGCTTCTCTGTCTCCTCAGAGGGCTTCTCCAAGTCTTCAGTTTTTTTCACATTCTCAGAGGGTTCTGTGCCCTTGGGCTTCTCTGCATCCTCAGAAGGCTTCTCCACATCTTCAAGCGCTGCTATTGAGTCCTCAAGGCCTCGAGATTTGACCTGAAGATTTTTTGAGAGAGAACAAGAGATCTGTTTATTGCCTCTGGAAAGGCACAGGACTAGCTGGTGGGACATGTTCTAGCCTCCTAATAAGCACAACCATTACTGCTGTTAACAACACTGCAACCAGGCCACCTGTGCCTTGAATCCCAGCTAACAAGGCAAGGGGAGACCTGCAACCCCGGGAGGAGGTTGCAGTGAGGTGGGTGTTGGCCTCTTCTCCATATTATCAGGTGATAGGAGAGGAAATGGCCTGAAAAGTGTGCCAGGGGAGGCTTAGGTTGGGCATGGGGAATTGGAGTGGTCAGGCACTGGAACAGGCTTCCAGGGAGGTGGTGGAGGCCCCATCCCTGGAGGTGTTCAAAAACCGTGCACACATGGCCATGGTGGTGGTTGGACTCAATGGTCTTAGAGGGCTTTTCCAAGCCAAAGCAGTCTATGATGCTGTGATTCTATGAATCCCCCCACACCCTGATTCTTCCTCATGATGGCCATCAGCAGTCCTAGAGGCCAAGACTGGGTTGTTGGGAAGCAGAATCACGGAATTAATCAGGTTGGAAAAGACCTCTGAGACCATCGAGTCCTTTCTATCACCCAACCTTTCTAATTACCTAACTCATGGCACCAAGTGCCTCATGCAGCTTCCTCTTAAACACCTCCCTGGGCAGCCCATTCCAATGCCAATCACTCTTGCTGTGAAGAACTTCTTCCTAACATCCAGCCTGAACCTGCCCTGGCACAGCTTGAGGCTGTGTCCTCTTGTTCTGTCCCTGGGTGCCTGGCAGAAGAGCCCAACCCCACCTGGCTACAACCTCCCTTCATGTAGCTGCAGAGAGCAATGAGGTCTGCCCTGAGCCTCCTCTTGTGCAGGCTGCACACCCCCAGCTCCCTCAGCCTCTCCTCACAGGGTTGTGCTCCAGGCCCCTCCCCAGCCTTGCTGCCCTTCTCTGGACACCTTCCAGCACCTCAACATCTTTCTGCAATTGAGAATGAACCTTACCTGTTGCTCATGGTAACTTCTGAGAGCTTTCTTAACGTTGTAAACTTTGGGTGAGAGGATGGGCAGGTTCTCAATCTCAGATGCTGTCAGGTTGCTCAGGTCACCTACTGTCCTGATGTTCCTTGCTCGAATGACCTGCACCATGCCCCTGGCACTGCAGAAAGGCAGAAAAAAAGAGTGCTGTATGAGGTTCCAATTCATGTCCTTTCTGTCTGGCATGCAGGAGCACACCAAAATACAACAGGAATGCTGATTCGCATGCACAATGGTGAAGGGCAACCCAGAACTCAGTGAGATTTCACCTAGAGAAACAGCTCGAAGCAGTTTGTCCCAGATCCATCAGAGAACAGCTTTACAGAGCCTGTTCATGTGTCATGAGTGGAAGCAAAAGGAGTTGAGTGCACCAGAAAAGGCCATTCTGAGCAGCTCCCACCAAGTGTGGCTGGAAGACAAACTGAGCACCTGGCCTTGGTCCATGTGAAATGGAGATTCCTGCCAAAATCCCATCTTGCCTCTGCTACACACACAGCTCCAGCTGCCCACCACACACCACAGAATGAGGTGGGTTGGAAGAGATCTTCAAGATCATCTAGTTCCAACCCCAGGCCATGGGCAGGGACTCCTCCTACTATACTGGACTGCTCAAGGCCCCATTCAACCTGACTATGCATTTCCAGTGGAGGCTTCAAGCCTCCACAGCTTCTCTGGGTAACCTGTTCCAGGGTCTCATCACCCTCATGCGGAATAATTCCCTCCTAATGTCTTGTCTAAATCCAGTTCCTTCCAGTTTGAAGCCATTACCCCTTGTGCTGTCACTCCATGCCTTTGTACAAAATCCCTCTCCAGGTATCCTGTTGTCCCCTTCAAATACTGCAAGGTTGCTCTAAGGTTTCCCTGGAGTCTTCTCCAGGCTGAAAGATCCCAACTCTCTCAGCCTGGCCTCATAGCAGAGCCCTCCCAGCATTGCTGTGGCCTCCTCTGGCCCTGCTCTAACAGGTCCCTGTCTGTGCTGTGTTGAGGACTCCCGAGATGGCCCCAGCACTGCAGGTGATTGTTCCAGACTGGGCTGTTTGGGGCTCTGGGCAATCTGCTCTAGTTGCAGATATCCCTGCTGACTGCAGGGGGTTGGACTAGATGAGCTTTAAAGGTCCCTTCTCACCCAAACCAGACTAAGTCACAGAATTACAGACCGATATGGGTTGCAAAGGGCCTCTGGAGATCACTGAGCCCAATCTCCTGCCAAAGCAGAGTCACCTAGGAAGGTCATGCAGGATCACATGGTTTGGAATGCCTCCAGTGATGGAGACTCCACCACCTCTCTGGGCAGCTGCTCATTGAAGAAGCTCCTCCTCATGTTCATAGAATCATAGAATGGTAAGGTTGGAAGGGACCTCAAGGATCATCCAGTTTCAACCCCCTGCCATAGGCAGGGACACCTCCCACTAGTACAGCTCACTCAAGGCCTCCTCCAACCTGGACATCCATGTTCAAATGGAACTTCTCATGGCCAGGTTTGTGCCTGTTCCCGTTTGTCCTAAAGCAGCCTGGTCTCACCCTCCTGCCACCCAGCCTTTGTGTATTGTGCTGGCTTGAGGCTAACTGGAATATTTTTATGACAGAAATTAGATCATTGGTTGTGAAAAGAAAATAATGATGAAGTCTGTATCATTCCTTGGTTTGCTGAGAGGGATAAAAAGCCAAAATGTAAATATTTGTCTGGTGTGGGACACTGGATCTATTCACTTCCTCTTTGTTCTGCACTAGTATCTCTCCACTTATCTTCTGCACTAGTATCTCTCCACTCATCTTGGCTAACAGAAAACAACCTAAGCTTTGCTGGTTGTTTTGTCTGTCTGTCTGGGAAAGTAGAGTGAGAAAGATGTGGGCACTGGCACAGGTTGCCCAGGGAGGTTGTGGTTGCTCCCTCCCTGGAGGTGTTGAAGGCCAGGTTGGAGGAGGCCTTGAGTGAGCTGTACTAGTGGGAGGTGTCCCTGCCTCTGGCAGGGGGTTGGAACTAGATGATCCTTGAGGTCCCTTCCAACCTTACCATTCTGTGATTCTATGAGGGTTGCTTTGAGTCCCTTCTGGGCAGTTTCTTTGTCTGGGAGAAGGTTGGAATCCTGTATTATTTCCTAGGTGTATGTAATTGTAAATACTTGAAAACATATTGTGTGCATATGCTTGTACATTCTGCTTTGCTGTAAACAGAGCTCCATCTTACTTCCAAGCTGCCTGAGCTGGTCTGGTAAATTTCAGTAGTGTGTGTGAGACGTTCCTAACCCACATCATGTATTGATCATCACTAATGGGATTTCCATTGTGCACAGTGACATTGGGGTTTGTGGATTCAAAGGAGGTGACATCTAAACAGAAGCAATGCCCTTACCAGAGGTTTGTTGTGATCTGAGGTAGAATGACACTAACTGGGGTGGTGCAGCCAACCAAGGCAGGGTACATACATTCCTTCCGGGAAGGCGGCGACTCCATGGCCATTTCCCTGATCTTGAATGACACAGAGCATTAAATTAACTATCACACAGCTGAATATGGAAAAGACAACAACAACAAGAGAGAAAAAATGAATCAAATCACTTCTTACTAAACACTTCTTGGAGCTTTTCAGTTTAGATTTACGTGATTCTAGGGGAAGAAATCCTTTGGTTGGAGTGGTGACACGCTGGGTAGAAAAAGAGGAGAAAAGATCTCTCAGGATCTCTCAGGGTTTAGTTAAGCACAAGATTCTGGCTAGATCTCAGAGGATGTTTGTCTCCAAAGGAGGAGTCAGGGGCACAACGCTTACCTTACACTGCTCTTACAACCGCTGCCAAGCGGCTATGAACTGTGGCAGTGTGACCTATGAAACAGGACAATTGAGGACGTGCAGCAGACAGGCAACAGCACTTACCTTGGGCTGACCATTAGACAGGACTTTGAGGCTTCGTGAAGATGGTGAAGAGTGGGACCTGATGACAGGGCTCCTCCTGTCGATGTCGTCTGCCAGCCCTTCCTGGTAGATGGGGTTTGCGAAGGAGACCCGGCGGATCTGGGTTGGAGAGAGGAGCAGGTTACAGAGGGTGGGCTCAAGCCACCAGCCTCTGCTGAAGTCAAGTCTGAGCAGGCAAAATAGTCTGAAATGAAAGCTCCCAGATGGCTGTATCAAGAGAAGCGTGGGCAGCAGGGCAAGGGAGGGGATTCTGCCCCTTTGCTCTGCTGTCCTCAGACCCCATCTGCAGTCCTGTGTGCAGTTCTGGAGCCCCCAGCACAGGAAGGACATGGAAGTGTTGGAGCAGGTCCAGAGGAGGCCACGAAGATGCTGAGGGCTGCAGCAGCTCTGCTCTGAGGACAGGCTACAAGAGTTGAGGCTCTGCAGCCTGGAGAAGAGAAGGTTTCCAGGAGACCTTAGAGTAGCCTTCCAGTATCTGAAGGGGGCTACAGGAAGGCTGGGGACTACTGACAAGGTCTTGTAATGCCAGGACAAGGGGCAATGGGTTTGAAGTGGCANTGATCCTTGAGGTCCCTTCCAACCTTCCCATTCCATGATTCTATGATTCATCCAAGGACAGAGCTGTGGCTTCCTTACTGCTAAAGGAAATGGGAATATGGACCTGCTGGAGCTGGTGGAGTGGAACATCTTCCTTAGGAGGAGAGCCTGAGGAGCTGGGGCTCTGCTGCTTGCAGAGGAGGAGCCTGAGGGGTGACATCATTCATGTTGATAAAAGATGTGAAGGGTGAATGCCAAGAGGCTAGAGCCAGGCTCTGCTTGGTGATGCTTGAGCAGCCCTGAGGAAAAGGACCTTGGAGTCTGGGTTGACGAAAAGCTCAACATGAGCCTGCAGTGTGCACATGCAGCCCAGACAGCAACCGACTCCTGGGCTGCATCAAGGGAAGCGTGGCCAGCAGGGCAAGGGAGGGGATTCTGCCCCTTTACTCTGCTCTCGTCAGACCCCACCTGGAGTACTGTGTGCAGTTCTGGAACCCTCAGCACAGGAAGGACATGGAAGTGTTGGAGCGGGTCCAGAGGAGGGCCACAAAGATGATCAGAGGGCTGGAGCAGCTCTGCTGTGAGGACAGGCTGAGAGAGTTGGGGCTCTGCAGCCTGGAGAAGAGAAGGCTTCGAGGGGACCTGATAGTAGCCTTCCAGGATCTGAAGGGGGCCTACAGGAAGGCTGGGGAAGGATTATTTACAAGGTCCTGCAATGACAGGACAAGGGGCAATGGGCTTAAACTGGCAGAGGGGAGATTTAGACTGGATGTTAGGAGGAAGTTCTTTACAGTGAGGGTGGTGAGGCACTGGAACAGGTTGCCCAGGGAGGTTGTGGATGCTCCCTCCCTGGATGTGTTCAAGGCCAGATTGGATGAGGCCTTGAGTGAGCTGTGCTAGTGGGAGGTGTCCCTGCCTATGGCAGGGGATTGGAACTGGATGATCCTTGAGGTCCCTTCCAACCTTACCATTCTATGATTCTATGATTCTATACCAAATGACAGGACAAGGCCAATAAGTGGAAGTTGAGACACAGGAGGTTTCATGTAAACATGAGGAGAAATTTTTTTCCCTGTGAGTGTGACAGAGCAGTGGAACAGGCTGCCCAGGGGAGTTGTGGAGCCTCCCTCTCTGGAGATCTGCCTGGATGTGCTCCTGTGTGACCTGCTCTAGGTGATCCTGCTGTGGCAGGGGGGTTGGACTGGCTGAGCTTTTGAGGTCCCTTCCAGCCCCTGACATTCTGTGATTCTGTGATAACCATAGGGCTGGAGCACCTCTCCTATGAACACCATCTGAAACAATTGGGGTTGTTCAGCCTGGAGAAAAGAAGGTTCCAGGGAGATCTTAAGAGCTACTTTTCTCTCTCTGAAGTGGCCTTCAGGAAGGCTGGGGAGGGGCTGCTTAGAAGGGCCTATGATGATATGATGAGGGGCAACGGTTTGAAACTGGAGCAGGGGAAATTCAAGTTGGACATCGAGGGAAGTTCTTCGCAATGAGGGTGGTGAGACAGTGGAACAGGTTGCCCGGAGATGTAGCTGAGGCCACATCTCTGGAGACATTCAAGGTCAAACCTGACAGTGCTCTGGGCAGCCTGCTCTAGCTGGAGATGTCCCTGTTTACCTTTGAGGGTTTCTTCTAACCCAATGCCATCTGTGAAATACTCAATGCATTTGGGAAGGAGTTGTTCAAAACTCAGTGTGAGCCCTGCTAACTCCCTTACTGGTTCTGCAGCAACATCTGTGGCACTGCAGCGACTGGGCATCAGGTAAGAACTTTGGTGCTGTTCTGACAGCACAATTCCCCACCCATGCACTGACAAAACAAGCTTGTCAGTGCTTGCAGAGTCCAAAAAGGAGCCTTTGGCTTCAGCACATGATCACTTGAAATGAAGAACAGAAGCCGTGACTCAAGATTTGGAGCCTGTTATACCCCAACACCCCTGTGATGAACCAAGTGAGTGCTACCAGGTGGTGAATCTCATCACAATACCTTATTAGCAGGTGAGAGGGAATCATCCTCTTGGCTTCTTTTGACACCTCTCTTTAGGATACCCGTGGATGGAGAAGCTGAAGGAGACCACACACAGCGTGCCTGCACACTATTGGGGCTCTCATTGACTGCAGAACTGACATCTGCTGGCTTCTGAGGTGATCCCACACCTCTGTTTTCTCCTGCATTGTCTTTGTCTAAGGCCACATCTTCAGGCACTGTGATTTTACTTTCCACCAACTCCTCCATCTCTGCATCTTGAACACCACAAGTTTCTCCTGCAATGCTCTCAGCTGCTTTATCATCCTGATGGCTTTCCAGTTCCTTCAGCTGTTTGCTTTCAGGCTGGCTGGTAGTCAGCACCTTGGGGGTCTCCTCCAGTTGCCTACTCTGACTCCTTGCTTCATTTTCTGCAGCTGTTGGTTCTTTACTTTGGTCCCCTGCTGCCAGACTGCTGTCACCAGGCTCATCAGAAGCAGGCTCAGACAGATGCTTCTCAGTTTGGTCAGTCTGAACAAAAGGTACTTGTATTTCCACTAAGGAGAGGATAATTTCACCTTCAAGGCACTCTGGATCCAGATTCTCCTCTACCACAGAACTATTCCCTTGCAGGTTCTCTCCAGAGGATCCCTCTCTTTTCACATTCAGTGCACTGAGCTCCTTGGGAGGATGCACTGGAGTGCTCATTGCACAGGGTGCCATGGGCAAGCTCTCGTCAGACTGGGAATTACCAGACAGCTCTGCTGTGCTCACAGATGTCTGAACCAGGGTGCTTTGGGGCTTGGTCTCTTCAGGAGTGACCTCTTTTTGGGATCTGGTGAAGAATGACTCTTCCTCCTTTATCTTTGTGGGGCAGCAACTGCAGTTCTTTAATCTTTTCAGCCTTTTGCTTCTCTTGAGTTGACCCTCAGGTGTTTGTGAAAAAGAAACTTGACCACCTGAAGCATTTGAACCAGAGTCTTCTGTGAGCAGTTGTGTCTCAGCGTGGCTGGTTTCTTCTGCTGCCTTCAAACCCTGATCAGGTCCATGTGGACTGGTGAGCAGTTCCACCACGTGGCTGCTCTTGCTTTGCTCCACACTTGTGTTCTGTACATCAGGTGAAGTCTCAGAGCTGGCAGGTCCCACAGCTCTGGTGTCTGCTGGGGTGACCTGGTTTGGTGGGTCACACAGTTCAGCCTTTGGTGCAGCATCTCTGCTGGCTTCATGGCTCGGGTCAGCTCGATTTGCTTCCTCCAGACTCTTAGCTTCATTTTCTTGGGAAGACACCTCCTGGCTACAGCTTTCCATCTGTACATCTTTCAATCTGCCTTCAGGAGGATCATCTCTATTTTTCACTTTGGCAGTTTTTCTCCTCCTTAAGCTTTCTTGCTTGATCTCAGAGCCTTCAGCCTCTGAATTTTCAATGCTGGAAAGCAACCCTTGGGAAGATCTTCTTGTGTGGTATCGTGGGCGTTTCATCTTCGTCTGGTCTTCTGTGCTCTCGCTACTGTCATGACCTTCTGTGTCAGCCTTTAAGTTGTCTTCTGGCTTCCTTGCACTGCTGTTTGCTTCCTCAAGACCCCTTGAAGCAGGAGACTCCTTTGAGCTCGAGTCCTCTGCAGCTGTTCTCTCAACTAAGTTGCTTTCTAGTTTATTTGTGCTTTCTGCTGTCTTCCCAGAAGCCACCTTCTGCTTTTGGGATCCATCGTCTTTAGTCTGTGTCACCTTCTTCTGCCCAGATTTTTCATTGTCTTTGTGTCTGCTTCTCTTTTGGTGGCCCTCTTCTGCATCCTGACTACCTGCTGTGCTTTCTGCAGCTTCTGATCGCCGTCTTAAAGAACGTCTTAGTGGCTTGTGGTTAGGAGACACAGGTGGAGCCTGACTGTCCTCAGCTGTCACCTGCTCAGAGGACACAGTGGTCTCTGGAGGTGTATTTTCTTTAGCATCCATGTCTGTTGCCTGGTCCTTTACCATTTCTTCTATGGTATCTTCAGTTTTTTTAATGTCTGCATCGGAAGAGTGGAGAGCTTGGGACTGAGCAAGGAGAACTTGTTCCATGTTTTCTGTAGAAAGTAGCTCAGGACTATTTTCCACACTGCCAGAATCAAGGGACTCTTGTTCTGACTTGGTTAGCACATTGGACTGCTTATCTCCTTGGTGCTCCATCTTGCTCTGCCGCCGAGTCAGCCTCCGGATGGCAGTAAAGATCTGCTCAGACTCCAATTTCGAAGGCTTTTTATTGTCGTCTTCAGCTTTCTCTGGCTCAGCACTGGTCTTGCACGTTGTGTCTTCCCTCTTATCTGCCACAGAAGCACTTGCAGACATCCCTGACATGCTGTTCAACGGGGACAGGCTAAAAGGTCTGTTCTCTGAGCTACCAAACTTCTCCAAGGTGATGAAGGACTGCCGGCGGCTGGCAGGCTGCGGCGTGCCAGAGATGACATCGCTCGAAGCTGAGCTGCTGCTGATGTTTGAGGTGGTTTCATTCCCTTCCAGGGCCTCCTCTGGAGCTGCTTCCACACTGCTCGTCCCTAGCCCCTCTCCAGCTGATGGTTCCTCCACAATCATTTCATCTGTTTCCTGTTTGGAGTCTTGCATACTTTTTGAACTTGAGCTCTCCTCCACGCAGGTTACAGGTGCCTTTGGCAGGCAGGCAGCATTCTCAGCAGGAGGATCTGGTCTATTGGGCTCTGAGAGTTCATCTGGTTTGTTGGTGCACGCTTCACTCTTTCCATTTTCTTTCTGTTCCAAAAAACATTAACAGTAAAATATTGCAGTTATACTATGAATACAAGGAGGGGGAAAAAAAAAATATTCAACCAACTTAAACAAAACACCACAAACCCCAAAACACCACAAACCCCAAAACACCACAAAACCAAACCAACACCCACTGGTGGAATAGAACACAACACACCCAAAAATTGGGGTTTTTTTGGTGAGATTCCACCTCAAACATTGCCTCCAGTTCTGATGTCCCAACATAAAGACAGAAAGCTGCTGGAATGAGTCCAGAGGCCCATAAAGGCAATTCAAGGGCTGGAGCACCTCTGCTATGAGGATAGGCTGAGGAAGCTGGGGTTGTTCAGCCCAGAGGAGACTCCAGATGACCTTAAAGCTGCCTTCCAATACCTGAAGGGATCCCACAGGAAGGCTGCAGAGGGACTTTTCATGAGACAGGAAAAAGGGGAATGGTTTGAGGGAGAGTAGTTAGGCTGGAGCTTAGGAAGTTCTTTAGCACAAACGTGGTGAGACTCTAACAGGTTGCCCAGGGAGGTTGTGGATGCCTCCTTCTCTGGGGGTGTTCAAGGCCAGCTTGGATGAGGCCTTGAGCAGCCAAGTCTGCTTGAGAGGTGTCCCTGCTCATGGTGGGGAGATCAGAGTAGATGAGCTCTGAGGTCTCTTCCAACTTGAGGTTTGCTATGAAAAATCTGTTGTGCTTCACCTATCATGTGGTCAACTACAGCTGATCAAGTGTTTAGTCAACTCCAAAAAGTGAACAGATCTGCCTTAAGATTTGCAGTGGAGTTCACTTCCCCAAGTATATTTCAGTGGCTCCTCCAAAGCCTCCACAGCAGCAACTCAGGATGTGGACACACAACTCGAGCTGCTTTAAAGGCTCTAGAATAATATGGAAATTAGCATTAAAACTATTAAAAGTGAAAATAGTTCCAAAAAATCACAATGTGGACTGAATTATTCTGCTAGAGGTAAAAAAAAAGTGTTGTGGAAGAGAAGTGAGTGTGTGGATTCCTGACAGAGCTCAGCAATTAAATGGTTCTTAGTACTACAACTCACAGTTTGTTACTTTCTGGGTATTATATTTGGGTATTATACTTTTTGGTAGTCAAATATAGTTTTGGGGATAAAGTAAAATATCAGCCTATTAATATATCCATAAAATATCAGTGGTCACACAGAAATGTGATTGATCTCTTAAGTGTAGATGGGCAAAACAATTTAACTTAAATATATTGAGTGGGTTTTGAGTTTTGTTGTTGGTTTGGGGTTTTGTTTTTTTTTTTTTTACTACTTCAGAAGTTTTCAAATCAATTTTGAAATAAATTTCCTGGCAGAGGGGAGATTTAGACTGGATGTTGGGAGGAAGTTGTTTGCAGTGAGGGTGGTGAGACACTGGCACAGGTTGCCCAGGGAGGTTGTGGCTGCTCCCTCCCTGGAGGGCCAGGTTGGGTGAGGCCTTGAATGAGCTGTACTAGTGGGAGGTGTCCTTGCCTATGGCAGATGATCCTTGAGGTCCCCTCCAACCTTACCATTCTATGATTCTATGATCCTACCCATAACCAAAGAGTTTTGCCATGAATCAGCAGAGCTAACACGAAGAAAACATCACTGGTTAGAATTCTGTCATCTTAATTACCACTGGATATTAAGAACTCACCTGAGGCTCCTCTTTAGTAACTACTTCTCCATTTTCTGTTAAAGATGGTTTCTCCCTAAAACAGAAGTTCATTAAATTAAAAGTGTTGCAGAAGAAAGGGGATGTCTTTAATGCACAGAGTGGCCACCTTGACTTACAAAGAGTCTTCCTGGGTTTGAGTATACTGAGAGAATAAGGCCGTGTCTTGTGAGCAGTCCAAATTGTTGTACATAGCAGGAATACCAACCCTGAAACAAAATCAGGAATGGGAAGTCAGATTTTTTTAATTAAAAACCATTAAAATAAGGACAGGAGGAGTGGGATGCATTCATCACAAGAGAACAGATAACTTGGAGAAGTGGAAAGAACTTCCAAACTGATCAAACTTCAACAGCCATCCTGCTGCACAGAAGTCAGGGCAGCACACACTAAGTATCAGGAGAACTGGTGGCTGGGCAGCAGTGGTGTCACCCAAGGCTCAGTGCTGGCAATAGTTCTCCTTAATATCTTTATTAATGATCTGGATGTGGGGACTGAGGCTCCCTCAGTGAGTCTGCAGATGACACAAAGCTGAGAGGCAGTGCTGGATATGCTGGAGGGAGGATCTACAGAGGGATCTGGCCAGGCTGCATCAATGGGATGACATCAGGGGGATGAGGTCCAACAAGGCCAAGGGCCAGCTGCTTCACTTGGGTCACAAGAACCCCAATGAATGCTCCAGGCTTGGGAAACTGCCTGGTAGAAAAGGACCTGAAGGTGCTGGCTGACAGTGGCTGAAGATGAGCCCAGGTGGCTAAGGCGGCCACCAGCATCCTGGTTTGGGTCACAAATAGTGTAGCTGGCAGGACCAGGGCAGGGATTGTGCCCCTGTACTGGGTACTGATGATGCTGAGGGGAAAAAAACACCTGGGGGTGCTGGTTGACAGTGAAATAGGAAATGAGAGAATAATTTGGTTGCTTTACAACAGTGAAGACAGGAGAGAGTCTGAGATAGAGGGACTGAAGCAATGTCAGTGTAGGGACACTGTGCATTAAGTTGGAAGCACAATAAATTACATCTCTTTGATCTCAGCTCACCTCTTTGACCTAAGAACTTCTTTTTGATGCTCTGTCAATACTCTTGTTTTTGTCTCTGGAGGAATAAACACAAAATCAGCAGATTCTTCCTCTTCCAGAAGTATCTCACTTTTAGGCTTCAAAGATGAAAATTCTAGTTTTACCTGCAGAAAGGAAAAACCAAACTGGATTAGAAACAAAACAGTGGAATTGGAAGTGTTTTCATAGAATCAGAGAATCACAGAATGGTAAGGCTGGAAGGGACCTCAAGGATCATCCAGTTCCAAACCCCTGCCATAGGCAGGGACATATCCCACTAGCACAGCTCACTCAAGGCCTCCTCCAACCTGGTCTTGAACACCTCCAGGGATGGAGCAGCCACAACCTGTTCCAATGTCTCACCACCCTCACTGTCCAGTCTAAATCTCCCCTCTGCCAGTTTCTGCCTGCTCCCAGTCCATACTTACTTGGACATTATGGTTGGAGCCCTTGCTGTTGAAGTCTGAGACAAAGAAGTCATTGACACTCAGCCTTATATGTATCTTTTGTCAGTAGCTCTCCAATTTTCTTCTGTAAGGGTCCCACATTCTCCCTAGTCCTTCTTTTCTCATTAAGATACCTGAAGAAATTCTTCTTGTTCCCTTTAATGTCCCTAGCCAGATTCAATTCTAGCTGTGCTTTAGCTTTCCTGACCTGAATATCATAGAATGGTAAGGTTGGAAGGGACCTCAAAGATCATCCAGTTCCAACCCCCTGCCATAGGCAGGGACACCTCCCACTAGTACAAGTTACTCAAGGCCTTGTCCAACCTGGCCTTGAACACCTCCAGGGAGGGAGCAAAGAACGTTCATGTTAAAGAACATAAAAAAAAAGTACTTTGCTGAGAATTTATAGCAGCACACCAGATATGCAGGACAGAAGGATTGGATTCTATGACATCTTCCTTACCTTTGCAGATGTTGTTTGTGTGCTACAGGATTTGTCTTTTACTTCCTTTTTAATTTCACTACTCTGTGCCAACATCGAGTCTCGTTTCTGACCCAGCTTCACTTCCATTCCGCTTATCTTTGAATCCAGTTGTGAGTCTTCCACCTAGCCAAATAAAAATGCTCTGCATGAAGAAACTCCAAGCTCATGAAATAATCCTGAGATGTATTTTCCCCCTACATTACACCAAGGACAACTTAATTATTTCAAATATGCTGGTAAAATCCAAGCTTTAAAAAGCATAAACTCTTAAGAACCAGCTCAGTCTTCTCACACTGCTCAGCCAGTAGAGTTTATCACACCTCCCTCCCTGGATGTGTTCAAGACCAGGCTGGATGAGGCCTTGAGCAACCTGGGCTAGTAGAAAGTGTCCCTGCCCTTGGCAGGGGAGTTTGAACTATATGATTTTGAAGGTCCCTACCAACTCAAGTCATCCTATGAATCATTCCAAACATGAAGCAAGTGCAGGTCAAAGACAGTTAAACTCAAGAATGGACCTCAGCAGCACCTACAGAACAATTCCCATGAAGTCATGCACAATGAAGCAACCATTCGAGGGGACCTGATAGTAGCCTTCCAGGATCTGAAGGGGGCTACAGGAAGGTTGGGGAAGGATTATTTACAAGGTCCTGCAACGACAGGACAAGGGGCAATGGGTTTAAACTGGCAGAGGGGAGATTTAGACTGGATGTTAGGAGAAAGTTCTTTCCAGTGAGAGTGGTGAGACACTGGCACAGGTTGCCCAGGGAGGTCGTGGATGCTCCCTCCCTGGAGGTGTTGAAGGCCAGACTGGATGAGGCCTTGAGTGAGCTGTACTAGTGGGAGGTGTCCCTGCCTATGGCAGGGGGTTGGAATTAGATGATCCTTGAGGTCCCTTCCAACCTTACCATTCTATGATTCTATGATTCATTGGGGTCAGTAAAATATTTACCACATCAGAGAAGCGGCTGCTGCAGTCTTCGGCCATCTCAACATTCTCAAACCCAGGCAGCAAGAGTGGCATTTTCTTTTTGGCTTGGCTCAACACAGCTCTGCTCCATAAAAAAAAGAAGTTAAGGTTATGGAGGAGAAGGTACACAGCAGTATCAGAAGGCACACAGCAGTATCAGAAGGTATGCAGCATCATTAGTGATCCCCCAGCTTGCACGAAAAGCAGAATGTGAATTGGTATTGTTCTGGTGAGCATTTCTTTGTACAGGAAGGCTGGGGAGGGACTATTGACAAGGTCTTGCAATGCCAGGACAAGGGGCAATGGGTTTGAACTGGCAGAGGGGAGACTGAAACTGGATGTTAGGAGGAAGTTCTTTACAGTGAGGGTGGTGAGGCACTCAGGGAGGTTGTGGTTGCTCCCTCCCTGGAGGTGTTGAAGGCCAGGTTGGAGGAGGCCTTGAGTGAGCTGTGCTAGTGGGAGGTGTCCCTGCCTATGGCAGGGGGTTGGAACTGGATGATCCTTGAGGTCCCTCCCAACCTTACCATTCTATTATTCAATAACCCAAGAGATCTTCCTTTACAAATCCCAGCATGGTGGAAGTTGGAAAGGACACCTGGGGATCATCCAGCCTAACTCTTCTGTTAAAGTAGGGGCACCCACAGCAGCTTGCCCAGCAGCACAATGCCCAGCTGGGGTTGGAAGCTTTCCAAAGGAGACTCCACAATCTGCTCCAGGGCTCCAGCACCCTTACACCAAACACATCTTCTGTTCCTATGGAACCTCCTGGCTTTCAGTTTGTGCCCATTGCCCCTCACCCTGTCACTGGGCACCACTGAAAAGTCTGTCCCCAGCCTCTTGCCCCCCACAGGTCCTTTAGCTCTTGCTGAGCATTGATAGATCCCCTCTGGGGCTGCTCTTCTCCAGGCTCCACAGCCCCAGGGTTCTCAGTCTTGCCTCTTCACAGAGATGCTCAAAGCCCCTCAGCATCTTTAGAAGCTCCATTGGGCTCCCTCCAGTAATTCCCTGTCTCTCTTGAACTGGAGAGGACAGAACTGGACCCAGAACTCCAGATGTGGTCTCACTAGGCCAAAGTAGAGGGAGAAGAGAAACTTCCTTGACCACACTCTTAGTGCACCCCAGATGCTTGGCCATGAGGGCAGATTGGTGGTTCGTGGGGATCTCATCCACCTGCACTCTCAGGTACATATAAAATGAAAAGAAAAAAACCTGATGAAAGACATAAAAATCCCCACCCCCCCACTGTATCTTACTTTAACTCCTCAGGGTAGGTGAGTGCTGCAGCCTTGGCAAAGGTGGCATTCCAGAATTGGGCAGCCTGGTTACGGATCTGTTTGCTCTTGTGCTGGAAGATGACACAGAGCAATGGGGAGAGCTGCTCCAGCAGCTCACGATCGTAGGAGCCGGTGCAGTGAGACTGCAGGCACAGCATTATCTCAGCCAGCAGCTTTTCCAGCTGAGGGGAGAAGAAAAAAAAGGATTTTATTTGGGTCAAATATTGGAGATATTCACTATTTTAAAGTTTGAAACATGTCACAGAACGATTTGAATGAACAAACTGAAACACTATCACAGTATCACACAGAATCCATTGGGTTGGGAGCCTCAAAGCTCATCTTGTCCAACTCCCCTGGAGTTAGCAGGGACATCTACTACAGCAGGCTGCCTGGGGTCACATTAAGTTTGATCTTGAATATCTCCAGGGATGGGGCCTCAACCACCTCTCTGGGCAACCTCTTCCACTATCTCACCACCCTCATTGTGAAGAGCTTCCTCTGAATTTCCCCTGCTCTAGTTTCAAGCCATTGTCCCTCATCTGTCACCACAGGCACTACTGAACAGTCCCTCCCCAGTCTTCCTCCAGGTCCCCTTTGGATACTTAAATGCTGGTTTAAGGTCTCTACAGAGCTTTCTCTTCTCCAGGTTGAACCACTCCAACTCTCCCAGCCTGTCCCCACAGCAGAGGTGCTGCAGCCCTCTGATGCTCATAGAATCAACCAGGTTAGAAGAGACCTCCAAGCTCACTCAGCCCAACCTCTCACCTGGCCCCAGCCAATCAACCAGACCATGGCACTAAGTGCCCCATTCAGGCTTGTCTTGAACACCTCCAGGGATGGGGACTCCATCACCTCCCTGGGCAGCCCATTCCAATGCCAATCACTCTCTCTGGCAAGAACTTCCTCCTAACATCCAGCCTAGACCTCCCCTGGCACAACTTGAGACTGTGTCCCCTTGTTCTGTTGCTGGTTGCCTGGAAGAAGAGACCAACTCCACAGGCAGCAAAGAGGTCACCCCTGAGCCTCCTCTTTTCCAGGCTAAACAACCCCAGCTCCCTCAGCCTCTCCAAGTGATCCTCATGGCCACTTCAGCAGGTCCCTGCACCTAGACACAGTACTTCAGGTGACATCTCACTGGAGCACAGTGGAGTGGCAGAATCACCTCTTGATCTGCACTTTTGGCACCAAGAAGACCACAACACAGAGGAAGTCTAACAGCTAAGTTTAGTATGCCTCCCCTCAGCTATTATTTGAATCAAAAATAACCAACTGACAAATTCAATCTCTTCTTGCATTACAATTATTGTTGAATTTTAGAGTAGAGGATGAATGGTAAAACTCCTCTTGCACATCTTTCCCACCCCAGAATGCTCACCTTGTTGTTAAGATGACTGTAGGCTTTAGAGACATCAGGAAGCCTGCCAAAACAAACAAACAAACAAAAAGCCAAGGTTTTATTTTGCTGTCTCCTTTATCTCCAGCATAAGAATTGAACACAACTCACTCAAGCACTGAACATTAGTTTCAGTACCCAATCTGAGGAAATAATGCTGTGAAAGAAGCCTCCTGTTGAGTGACTAAAACACTTCCTGATCCAATTAGTTTAAACTAAGCCTAATCCTTTAACCTCCACTAAAACTCAAATGCTAACTTTAATTAAAACCAGGTAGCAATTAGTACAAACTTAAAATGAAAGGGGTGGGGTGGGGTGGGGCTGGTGCATGAAATAATTTCTGCCTGCCTTAGGTGGAGCCTGAAACTCTGAGAAAATGGCATTTAATAATTCATTTTATAAGCAAGAGACCTAAAATCTGAAGAGGTTCTTCAACTTCTCCTTCCCTGCATATGAGTTCCTTGAAAACCAGACATCCAACACTCAGTCCTCCTTTTTAATGATTAATCACAGAACTGTTTAGGCTGGAAAAGATCTATAAGTTCATTGAGTCCAGCCATTAACCCAGTGCTGCCAGGTCACCACTAAATCATGTGCCTCAGCACCACATCTCCATGGCTTGGAAACCTTTCTAGGGATGGAGATTGCACCACTGCCCTGGGCAGTCTCTTCCAGGGCTTGATAACCACTCTGGGGAAGAAACTGTTCTTCATGTTCAATTTGAACCTTCCCTGGTGCCATCTGCTGAGGCCATTTCCTCTGTCCTATCTGTTGTTTCTTGGGAGAAGAGACCAACCCCCATCTCACTCCAGCCTCCTGTCAGGGAGCTATAGAGAGCCAGAAGGTCTTCCCTAGCAGCTTCCTTTTCTCCAAGCTAAACAACCCCAGGTCCTTCAGATGCTCCTCAAAAGATCTGTGCTCCAGACCCTTCAGTAGCTATGTGATATGATTCTAGGAAAACAGATGCAGAAGTGGTGTTCAGCTCAACCTTCAGAAGTGGATTCTTGCCTCTAAGACAGGGACCCCAGCACCCCATTTTTTATGCAGCTAGGTTGAATTAGCATTCAGTTTCTACCTTGTAAAACTGTTCTTTCTGTAGCGTTAGAATAACATGGTGCTGACCAAAGTGAGACTTGGCAGGAGGTGAAACTCCTCAGCCAAAGCTCTGAAACCCCCTGAGCTGTACTCAGGTACTGCTACTGACCACACAAAACACCACCAAAGCACAGCAATGCAAGCACTCCCAATTTTCCAACTGCTCTGAAAATACTCACTTTGTTTTCTCATAAAAGCCTGCCAGGGGGGTGGATAAAACTGCAAACATGCTCCCAATCACGGAAGGCAACGACACGTGGCTGATGATGTTGTGAAGAACAGCAAGAATTGAAGGACCAACAGAAGTCAATGTTTCTGAGCAGGTTTCTTTGGAACTGAGCACATGGAAAGTGTTCAGTAACATCACCAGGAGTTTAAACAGAGAGGCAAGCTTGCCAAGGGGCTCCTTTTTCTTCTTGGCCCAATCTGTAGAGGTCTGTGGAGCTAACAAAAGAACCTTCAATTAGTTTTTTTGGTTTTTTTTTTTTCCTTAACCAACATATATAAAAACAAACCATATTTGGTCTACATTGAGAAATAACACTTAGGGTTCCTAAACTATCCACATAAGAACTTGGGATTCCTAAACTCTATTTACATACAATTTAAAACCAGATCTAAACAGGAAACATTCATTTGTAGTACATAATCTTATCACAGAACTACAAATTTGATTCCTTTTTCTATTTACAGTTGGTCACTTGGAGTATCTTTAATGCTCCCTGGTAAAGAGTCTGTAGCCACCCTACAAATAACACTCCACTCCAGGAATTCTGGGACAGGTGAGGAAGAGGGACAAGGAAGTCTCAAGTTTTAGTAGTTTATATATAAATAAAGTGAAGTTTCCATCCTCTTTTTCCTCATCGACACTTTTGATTCAAGCATTTTACTCTTCCAGCGATCCCACACAGTACCTTACTACTCCACAATAAATTATGAAGCAGAGAACTTATAAAAACTTCAAGTTTTATACTTGGTTTGTGAATGATTCCTTCAGCTTTAGCAGCTATAAATGAGTACAAACCAAAACAAAGAACATTTTAAATTAAATGTTTTTTTTTGTCTTGTTTTTACACAAAGCAGGTCCAGCAGCAGTAGCCTCTTTCCAGTGCTGTGTTAACAGCTGACCATCAGTTTTAGTAAGGTATCGTCTCATTAGACATTAATTAGGTCTCCAGGGAGATCTCTGAGCAGCCTTCCAGCATCTGAAAGGGACTACAGGAAAGCTGAAGAGTGACTTAGTAAAAAGGCACAAAGTGACAGGATGAGGGCTAATGACTTTAAACTAATCAGACTGTAGATTATGATCCACAGATGATACAGATCTGCTTCAGATACCATCTGCACCAAGTAAAAGCAGATCTCACATGCAAAAATCAGCTCACAGCTAAAATATCCCATAACACTTCAGAACCCAGCAGTGTTTTATAGTGAAATGAAAAGTGGCCTCAGCATTTACAACAATTTCAGATGTATTTTGTCATTAGCTACTCAGCTGCTCAACGAACAGAAGAGATCTGATCCTCAAATCTGCATGTGGGATGGTATTATTAACTCCTTGAATGAGTTCTTTGACAATCCCTTCAGTGCTTAGGATCTGCAGCACACACAGACCAGCTGTAACCTACAGTCATCACTTAATCCTAATTGTCAACCAGCTCTGGAAGATAAGGCACAGAAAAGCCCAATATTGGAATATTTTCTTACATCTGTTTTTTGGTTGATATTTAGTAGCATATGGTGCAAAGTTGATGCAGTCAACCATAACTGATAGAATATGGGTAAGACCATCCATCATTGAAAACATCTGAGGAGGAAACAGAAGTTATCAAAGCCCAAAGGAGCAACAGTGACAGCAAACACAACTCTGTTGGCCATTCAGAACAGCAATGCAAACAGCTTGGGTATTTCAAAGTGAATTTAAAAATTCCCTGCATTATCAACAGGTAAAACTCAGAGATCAGATTTGAAAGCACAGGCTGAAGCCTTTCCATTCTATACATACTATATACTATTTGAAGATGAAAACCAGGAAGAGGCAATTTGTAAGATGCTAGATTTAAGATGCATCAAAAGTTCAAGGTAGTAGGCAAAACATCTCAATTTCAACCCAGACCATTCTGGAATTCCATGAATGGAACAAGTCATGACCTCTGCATACTACAAGGCTAATCAATCCCCTGCTTTTGTGGCATTTATTAACTCAACCTGAAGTCACTTAACATATCCACACACACTTCAACTGGGCAAATCACAGTTCCCATAACAATGACATTCACTAAACCATTATTACATCAGCAGAAGACAAATCCAAAGGCTGCTTAACAGCAATTTTAATATGTAAGCTTTACAATTTTTTTTTTAACTCTTTCAATCCATTTCTAACAGCTCCCAAGTCCTATCAGAAAAGAGATTATTCCTACAGCTTTAAACACTTTGAAGTATTTAAAAATCCTATGTTTATTTGAAGAACCTGTTGTGAATTCTATTTAATTTAAAACACATCTGTTTCAGTATCTACAGAGATCAGTATCACTGGTTTATACTCACTACTGGAGTTTCACCTTCTAGCCCAGCTATTATTTTGGCACAGAGCTCTTCACAGCAGAGGTTTTCTTCTGCTGTTGCAACTAAAGCAGCACAGCGAGCAAAGGCTTTGTACAGGTCCGACCAAGCACGCAGCAAGGATTTCATCGTTGGCTTGTTGGACAGAATGAAAAAAGGTTAGAAATATCAATGTCTGACCACAAAGACAACAACTTGAAGTCTTCTTCTTCTTCTGTCAAAGCCTACCTAGCTTGAGAAATCCAAGTGGGGAGAAGTGGTGCAATGTATGTGCACAGGGTAGGCAGTGGGGTTGGAAGTAGACGATCTTTAAAGTCCCTTCCAGCCCAAAAACCACTCTAAGAAGTCTGTAAATTATCAAAGAGCACTTCAGAGTTTCTAGAGTGTTTTTAAATCAACATTATGCATTGGAAGTCCCAAGCCTGGAAGTGTTCAAAGCCAGGCTGGTTGGGGCCTTGAGCAATTTGCTCAACTTGCAATTTGAATTTGCTGGTCACTGGAAAATGGAAGGCTCCAGAAATATCCTTTAAAGCAGTCTTCCAGATTTGAAGAGGCCACCAGGAGAGCTGGAAAGGGACTTTTTGCAAAGGCGTGGAGTGACAGAACAAGGGGTGATAGCTTCAGACTGGAAGAAGCTTGATTTAAATGGAGACATTAGGAGCAACTTCTTCCCCAAGAAGATTGTGAGGCACTGGAAGAGATTATCCAGGGAAATTGTAGAGCTTCCAAGCCTGGAAATGTTCAAAGCCTGCTTGGATGAGGCCTTGGTTTAGGAGGAGGTGTCCCTGCCCATGGCAGGGGAGGTTAGAACTAGATGATATTTAAGGTCCCTTCCATTGTGTGACTGTGATTCACTGTTACCTGTGGAAATTCCTGAACGGGGAAGATGTGTTGCACTGGTAGCAACAAGGCACTATAAACAGCACTGAAGTTGTGCTCCAGTGCATCACCCTGATTCACTTCATTAGTCTGCAAAGAGAAAACAGATTTCTGATTAAGAAAGATGCAAAACTGAATGGCAGAAGGCTGTTCTAAGCACATTTATTGCATACATAAGATCTGTGCAAGCTCAATTGCCAGTAGCATTCTGAACTTAGCTAATTTGAAAGCTCAAAGGGATAAAAAAAACGCCCACTGTTTCCAAATTCCAAAATTCATTCTTCATTCCAGTAATAAAAATCAGCTAGAAAGTCTCTTCTGTAGGTTTTATTTATTTCAGTAAACAGCAGCAATAAAGATGATCAGAGGGCTGGAGCACTTCTCCTATAAGGATAATCTGAGAGCTGGGGTTTCCAGACTGGTGGAAGCTTCACCCCTGGAGGTTCTTAAGGCCAGGCTGGATGGGGCTTTGAGCAACTTGATCTACTGTGAGGTGTCCCTGCCCATGACTAAATGATCCTTGTGGTCCCTTCCAGCCCTGACAATTCTATGATTCTATGACTGGAGAAGAGAAGGTTCCAGGAAGATCTTAGAGCAGCCTTACAGGATTTGAAGGGGGCTGCAGGAGAGCTAGGGAGGGACACTTTACAAGGACTTGCAGTGACAAGATGAGGGGTGATGGATTCAGACTGGAAGAAGTTGAGTGTAGATGATACTTTAGGAAGAAATTCTTCCCTGTAAGGGTGGTGAGGTACCAGAATAGGTTGCCCAGAGAATTTACAGAGTCTACAAGCCTGGAGGAGTTAAAAATCAGGCTGGATGGGACCTTCAGGAACATAATCTAGTGAAAGATGTCCCTGCCCATTCAAAGGTTTGAAAGTGGATGATTTTTAAGATCCCTTCCAACCTAAGCCATTCTATAAAGGCTTCCCTTAAATTCTGGGATTTCTAGGTCTAATGATACAAGCATGAGCTCAACACCTCCTACATTACAGTTTGTGCACTTCTAGCATTTGATCTGAGGAAACTCTTAGAATATTAACTACATTTTATATAGCCTTCATTAAGGCTTTTAATCAACAAGTCCCAAATCACTAAGAAACACTGTCCCAATTACATCCTAGAAGTCACAAATTGGTATTTGTTGTTTTCACATAAAGCAAACAAGCCTCTTAGGATTTAAAAGGTCCTGGAGGACAGGTTTCCACTCTTTGTAGCAGCAAGGCTATACCAAGAGGGAAAGCTTGAAGCACATCTGTGTTTATAATCTTAAAGGAGAACATCCCCAACACTATACTGAACACTATACTTCACAGAGTGATGACTCTTAGTGAGTGGAAACCACACTCTGGATCATCTCTCCACTACTGCCCTTTATCCTGTTTCACTGCAAATATTCATACTCCAGTCAGGGACTCTAAAAAAACACTGCACACACTCCAGGTTCACAAACAGTACCAAAGCTTATTTAATTTTACCATCCCTTTAAGGAGGTGTCATTCCTAGAACTACCTTAGAAGATCAGCCCAGTTTTGCTATGTTTTTGGGGTTTTTTTTTCTATCTTGGAGGTGTAGGGAAGAGAACAAAAAGCCACCATACCCGATTGATCCATTCAGTGAGAGGATTAACAACAATACTCCACATTCTCCAGAGATGCTCCTTATTTTCCACTTGCTTTGCACTCTGGTTAATAATGCAGATCACAGATTCACTGAAAGCCAGGGGAGATGTAGGTCCAGACAGGACATAACCCACGAGTGTTTCTAGAATGACAAAGAACCTGGGGAAGAAAATAAAGATAGCTAAGGTTTTCCTGATTTCAGCTGAAAGCAGAAGTTTTGTGAAGGTTTAGAAACACCAGCACATACCTTTCTTCTGTGACACAGCATTCCAAGAGGTTGTTATGGAAAGGCAGCTGGAACAAGAACAAAGCTGGTGTGCCCTTGGAAGAGAAATCGAAGAGATCAAAACAATGTAAACATTGATCAAAGGAAATACTTTAAGCCAGGGAACTGAAGTTATTCAAAGTGGTACAAAATGGTCAATTTCTAAGACTTCACAAGAAAAATGAGGGAAAGATGGAAGGTTAAGCTTCTGCTGAGCCTGGGGCTTCAGTAGAATATCACTTAGAGCTGAGGAGTAACATTTTCTGTTTGAAAGGTTGTTAGATTTATAGTATTTGGTCAGCACTGCCTCACCATCAATATGCAATCAAGGTGTATTGTAACACCAGGAATATCATATCCCCAAGCACCACATCCAAATGACCTTTAAACACATTCAGGGTTGGTGACTCCACCTCCCTGGGCAGCCCATTCCAATGTCTGACCACTCTTGCTGTGTAAAGGTTTTCCCTAATATCTAGTCTAAACCCACCCAGTGGCAGCTTGAGGCCATTCCCTTTTGTTCTATCACTATTTACCTAAGAGAAGAGACCAGCACCAACCTCCCCACAACCTCCTTTCAGGTAGCTGCAGACAGTCATGAGGTTTCCCCTCAGCCTCCCCTTTTCTACACTAACCATCCCCAGCTTCCACAGTTGCTCCTCATAAGATTTATTCCCTACTTTCAGCTTAGTTTTTTAGTTATAGACAGTTCCATTACTCATGAGAAGTGAGGAATGGAAACAAGTCTGGAACATGGAATAAGATGACTTCATGTATGAAGAGCTCTGTACGAAAATGATCTCCTAATATCTTGCTGCAGAAATGAAGGTGAAGCTCTGGAACAAAGTCAGACTTACATTTAAAAGGTCCATATCAGCAATCTGATAAGCTGGAGATCCCAATACTTTTCCAGGCAGTTCCTTAACAGTAATATCAATGAGAGACTAAAGTAGAGAAGAAGAAAAAGAATGCAAATCTTTTATTCCTGATGGTTCATGTATGTCAACACCACAAATTAAAGCAAAACTACAACATCTTTGTCAGTGCCATGGACAGAGGAATCAGTGCAGCCTCAGCAAGTTTGCAGATGGCACCAAGCTGTGTGGCACAGCCGACTTGCGAGAGGGCAGGGATCCATCCAGAGGGACCTGGACAGGTTGGAGAGGTGGGCCCAGGCCAACCTCATGACATTCAACAAGGCCAAGTGGAAGGTCCTGCACCTGGGTAGGCACAATCCCAAGCACAACTCCAGGCTGGGTGGGGAATGGCTGAGAGCAGCCCTGAGGAAAAGGCCCTGGGGGTGTGGGGTGATGAAAAGCTCAACATGAGGCTGCAGTGTGAGTGCAGCCCAGACAGCAACTGTGTGCTGGGCTGCAGCAAGAGCAGTGTGGGCAGCAGGGCAAGGGAGGGGATTGTGCCCCTTGGCTCTGCTCTCCTCAGACCCCACCT
>VWZE01003195.1:21505-39088 GCA_013396675.1 Eubucco bourcierii | reverse complement strand
AGGGAGGTTGTGGCTGCTCCCTCCCTGGAGGTGTTGAAGGCCAGGTTGGAGGAGGGCTTGAGTGAGCTGTACTAGTGGGAGGTGTCTCTGCCTATGGCAGGGGGTTGGAACTAGATGATCCTTGAGGTCCCTCCCAACCTTACCATTCTATGATTCTATAAAAAGTAAAATGGAAACTATCATGAACAGAACTGTCCTTTGGTGCAGAAGGTTCTGGAAGGAGAATGATGTTCTGTGAACATTGCTGAAAGCCTTAAACACTCAGCCCTCTGATGAGAATTACACAAGTCAGTTTTTACACCAAAAAAAGGTTGGATGTTAGATGCAAAAGGCTGCTATCAATCAGAATCCCCACTGTCACACAGAAATGAGACTCCAAAACCAGACAAAGCCACCCAGCTTACCAGTATTTTCTGCACAGGAAGAGAATTTGATCTAACAATGTTTTTTAAGGCCTGGAGCAAGAGAGTCAGTACTTCTGAGCCCTGTTTTTCTTTCTTATTTCCTGGAATAAAGAATATTACATTTCCAGTTAAAGCTGAACTAAGTAATGGTCATATTGCCCATTATTTAGAACTTTTAAGAACTGTAAGATCAAAAATTTCTGTAGTTATATACACACACACACACATACACACAAATAATTAATAGATTTGGGTGCCAAGTCTCTGAAGAAAAGTATAACTGAAACTTCCAAGTTTAAATAAAAATCTTCCTTTGCTATTTAGTGGAAACACCACATAATAGTTTTGGTTGGAAAAGATCTTTCAGATCAAGTCCAACCACGAGCTAACTCTACCAAGGCTGGTCCTAAATCACGTCCTCCCCTCCAGGGATGGGGATTTAACCACCTCTCTGGGCAGCCTGTTTCAGGGTTTGAAAAGCCTTTCAGTGAAGAAATTTAGCAGTGTCCAAGCAAAACCTTCTCTGGTGCAACTTGAGGACAACTCTTGTTCTCTCACCTATTACTAGAAGAGGCCAACACCCATGACAGTATCATTAACAACCTTCCCTTTGACATGCTAAAATGTGGTATTTTGCCATTACCCAAACAAAAACACTTCATTTCTCTTCATCATCCTTCTTTCAATTAGATCTTTTAATAGAAACTTAAGCATATTCTGACCTTCCACAGCCTCTACAGAGTAATGAACGTGGCTTTAAATAGCAAACAAGCTCTGTACACCTGTAAAAACACTACACTATGAAATAAGATTTAATTGAAGAAGAACAGAATCTCTGAGTCCCATAATAATGATTTTAATGCTAGTTTTCCACTGAATATCTCTCTCAATACCAAAGACTTGGAGTGGGGTTCTTTTGGAAAAGGAAAGAAAGATTTCTTCAGCAAAAGAAGTGCTTTAAAGTCTTTTATTGCTACATACATACATACACCTGCAGTCATGTGCTACTTTGCCTTTCCTAATAAGCCTCACTATGGTATTTTATTAGTCACAGAAAGATGCAGGTATGAAAATTATCAGTTGTTTCCTCAAAAAGAGCCACTGAAGGTGCCCAAGATTAAACTTTACTGCTAATGAAGCAAATGCTACTTAAGGTCTAGATAAATAGGTGTTTTTTAAAGACTAGTCAGTAGTGACCAATAAACAGAACACCCTTCTTACCTGATTCAATAGCTGTTTTTACATATCCATTGATGTCCTTCCATATAGCATTCAGCATACAATCTAAGACAGCAAAAACATTCTAATTAGTTTGTAATCAAAACAATTAAACAAAGTTGCAGTTAAAAAAAAAAACACACCAAATTTGCTCAGCTACAGACTTTGATGTAACCCCAAACTGACAGAAGATTTTTCTAACCAAGTCAGACCACTTCCATTTAATGTGACATAGGAATATGACAGGAAGTGGTTAGTTTTTTTTTTTTTTTATGTTTCTCACACCCAGTTTACTTTCCAGAGAAGAAATCAAATTGCAGCACAAAATTCTTACCAGGAACTTCTTTTCCAACAGCAATAAAACCATCCTGAACTGCATTTATAAAGGTGCTGGCATGCTTACAAAAAAAAGATGGGGTACTTATCAGTGGATTCTGGAGAGGCTCTAGGAGAAAAAGGAAAACATGTGCCATAAATCTGTTATTTTGCAGTGTGCTGGTAAGATAATCTTTAAAAATGACCAAAAATAAGAGCATTTAACATAAAACCAGCTTCTAATGTTAAAGAAGGCAACTAGCAGGTTGAGGAGGGGAGGCTCAAACTGGATATCATGAAGAAATTCTTTACAGTGAGGGTGGTGAGACACTGAAACAGGAAGGTTGTGGATGCCTTTTCCCTGGAGGTGTTCAAGGCCAGATTGGACAAGAGCTTGAGCAACCTGGGATAGTGGGAGGGTGTCCCTGTTCACGGCCAGGGGTTTGGAACTAGATGACCCATAACCTCTCTTCCAACTCAAACCATTCTATGAATCTAAGAAATGTATAAAGTACTTCATTCTTAAAATCTAAAGCTGGTAATTATATATTATGTGAAAGCAGATCAAGAGAACACATACCTAAACTAAGCACAACTTTGTTTTGCTTAGCAAAATCTAAAACCTCTGGTCCCATCAAGAAGTGAAGCAGCATTTCAATTCCCAGCAGCTGGATGGATGGAATTGCCACCAGTCCTGCTGTACTGGAATTCAAGTTCATCCTTGGTGTGGCAGGGTTTGCAAATGGGTAAGGACCTAAGTGAAGGGAGGAAAAAAAAAGCCAGTATCACATCTGCAATTAAGTGAGGGGAAAGATCCATCAGGCAGAAAGATCCAAAAGTTAGTATGAAAGTACAAGCTCCAACACAGTATCGGCTGTGAGAGATCCTTAAGAGCCAGGCTGTGCTCCTCATTGAGGAAGGTTTAACATCACAGATCTATTCTGAAAGAATAAATATGTCCCAAAGATTGCAAAGTCCCAGACACCAGAGTTTATTTTGGCAATTAAAGTCTTCACAAGTATGAGGCTTCCAGTACCAGCAGTCTAGAATTACACAGGCCAGGCTTCCCATACAGAGAAGAAAGGAGTTCCTTACATCAGGCATTTATAGCTAAGAAAGCCCACCTACATGAGCTTTACAAGTGTTATAAAGTACCAAAGTTACTGATGTGGGTTACTATTCAGGCAGGAACTAAAAATGCTACACAACATGACATATATCAACAGCACAGACAGGAACACACACCAAAAACAACCAACCAGCAGTGTGCCCTCGTGGCCAACAAGGCAGATGGTTGCCTGGGGTAGATGAAGAAGAGCTTAGCCAGTAGGTCAAGTGAAATTCTCCTTCCCCGCTACCCTGCCACAGTCAGGCCACATTCTGGAGTCCTGGGGCCAGTACTGGGCTACTCAGTTCAAGACAGACCAGAGGGAGTCCAGTGGATTTTAAGAAGGTGCTGAGGGGATTTGAGCATCAATGTGAGGAAGAAATGCTTAAGAAACATGGGGTTGTTTAGCCTGGAGAAGAGCAGCCTGAGAGGGTGTAAAGGTTTGGGAGTTACCCACCCCCCCCCACTTTGTAAAATGACCCAGACTAGCACTCAGTCGGCTGGAAGTTAAATGATGAAGCTCTATTTACAGCTTTGCACAATGTACAGCTGTACAATGTACAATTAACATCATGATGTTTTCCTTTCACAGTCTATAGTGTAATTTTCTCTATTAAAATATTCTAATTAGCCTCAAACCAGCACAGAGGGGACCTTCTCGGTGCTCAGCAAGAGCTAAAGTATAGGGGCGGGGCAAGGTTCTTGTCAGTGGTGCCCAGTGGGCACAAACTGGAACCTTGGAGGTGCATCTGAACAGAAGGAGAAACTTGCTTGGTGCAAGGGTGCTGGAGCCCTGGAGCAGGCTCCCCACTGAGGTTGTGGAGTCTCCTCCTGTGAAGAGCTTCTAACCCCAGCTGGGCACTGTGCTGCTGGGCAAGCTGCTGTGGGTGCCCCGGCTTCGGCAGGGGAGTTGGACTGGATGATCCCCAGAGAACCCTTCCAACCCCTACCATGTTGGAATTTTGATTATGTGAAAAGCCTCCAAATTAATTCCCTGGCCACCAATGTTGATCTTTAGCTACTTTCACAGGCTAAAAAGCTGTCTCCAACTACTGCAAAATAAACCACTGGTAGATATAAACTAAGAGGTCCATTTCAACCCCCAGTATGCTGGTGGGACTCTAAATTCCAAACAAGAGCTCCCTTGCAAGAGAGAGCACATCTCAGGACAGAAAAAAACAGTCCTAAACACACAATTTGACAAGCACAATGTTGTAAGTTTGCAATACTGACTATAACAGTCTGATTTCACCCAGTCTAAGACACTACATCTGATCTCTCTAGGAGCCTGCAGAAAAATGACTGTTTTCAGTAATAATATATAGCAAATGAAAAAGCATAAAGAGGTTAAATGGATAAACAGATTAATTCCTGAACCTAGAACAGAGTTGGAAACAGGCTCATGTTTTAATACCTGATTTTTGTGCAGGGGTTGCTGGAGCTAAACTTTGGTTGGCTGCTACACGTGAGGGAGTTCCTTGCAATGCAGCAGTTGAAGAATCTAGACTTAAGGTACTCTGGATTAATGGTACACAAACCTGCAGAGACACCAAACCTCAGTGAGAACAGGTTATGACAAGCCATAAGCCACAAAGGAAAGTATGGTTCAAGTATCAGGGAGACTGTGCTGCTGTTTACAGCATCAGTGATTCCACTTCTGGGTATTTCTAAGTCATATTTTTAAGATGCTGTATAAAAGCACACATCTGCATATATGAACTGGAAACAGTTAAACAAAAACTCATCTTAGAATGATCCATCTATACCAAAAAAGGTAATTTTCTTTACTACTCATCCTGAAGTTAACATTCAGAAGTCTAAAAGAAACATTATGTTTGTTCCAGTTACAATGTGAGTAGTAATGAAACACTTGAACCATTTTTCTCTCTGTGCGTCTCAGCATTTTGTCATCTTTTTGGTGTTTTCTCCTACCCCAAACTTCCCAAAGCAGACACTTGCAGAGTGAAAGCTGCTTTATTTCCAGCTGTGTTACCTGTTCAAAGTTGGCAGGCAGCTGAGGTCCCAGTCTCATGAGTAAATACCACCAGACCTCTAGTTTGGTCAATGCCAAAGCTTCTGTTCTCACATGGATGGAGCTCAGTGGTTGCATGAGCAATTTCAGCCTTTTAGCACTGCACAGGATATCTTGAAGATAAAAAACAAAACAAAAACAAACCCCAGATTTTTAAGCAGCATGATTAATTCAATCACAGAGAAACAATAATGGAAAGTTGTTAAACCATTTGGTTTTTTTCAATGAAACACTTTAGCTGAAAATTCAATTTGCAAACCTAAAATCTACAGCAAACCAAACTTCAAGCTATTTTACTGCTCTAACTGCTGACTAAAGCCCTGGAAGTTCTTTCCAGTACCAAAAATGAAACAAAATCTACAGAATACTGACATAAAAATCAGGAAATTAATTCTTGATATGTTAAAAGAGTCTTATTTGCTAAAGAAAACCCAGGACTTCACATCTATGTGCATTAGTGCTGGATGACAGATCTTAGTTTGCATTCTGAGGCCACCAACAATCATTTCCTAGAATCCTAGAATGGCAAGGTTGGAAGGGACCTCAACGATCATCTAGTTCCAATCCCCTGCCATAGGCAGGGACACCTCCCACTAGTACAGCTCACTCAAGGCCTCATCCAANCCCCTTCAGATCCTGGAAGGCTACTCTAAGGTCCCCTCGAAGCCTTTTCTTCTGCAGGCTGCAGAGCCCAAACTCTCAGCCTGTCCTCAGAGCAGAGCTGCTGCAGCCCTCTGAGCACCTTGGTGGCCTCCTCTGGACCTGCTCCAACACTTCCACGTCCTTCCTGTGCTGAGGGCTCCAAAACTGCACACAGCATTTCCTTGCACCAAAAACCAAAGTTTTGTTCATATTCTCCAAGTGATTTCTTTGAGCAGAAAAAAGAAGACAGAATTGCTGATCAAACTGTGACTTTTCCTTAAAAAGAACCACCCAAAAGACTCAGTACCTTGAACTTTACTGAGGTATGTGCACAGAGTATATACCACTATAAACAAACATGCACCACAAGTATGCTTTGTGTATACCCAGTATGTGCCATAATATTATTATGTACCACAATAGTGACCACTAGACAGAATATTCTCTTCCAGTTATGTAAAAGGACAGCAGTCAAAACAATTCAGGTTTATTTTTGTTGTTGTTGTTTTATCAACCTACCTGGATTTAGAGCAAAGTTATCTATTAGACTCTTCCATGCAATGAAGGCTATTTTCTTTACCACTGGTGAGCCACTACGAAACCCCAGTTCCTCCAGTTGCAGCAAGGAGTTGATAAAACTTCCACTACGATGCAGAGCCTGAAGATAAAAGAAATTCAGAATGAAAATATTTCTGTTCATCAGCAATCCCCTCCCTTCCAGACTCAGGATGAGTAAATTTCCTTCTTTTTCTGCTTACCTTTCCGAGCAGTTTGACAAAGAGAGGCCACAATTTCAACACATAAGTTTCATTTTTTGTGGAGAACAATTTCTGAAGTTCTGAAATTAATTTCTGCAGATAGAAAGAAACATAATTTCTACAAGAAATATATTCAAAGTATTCAACATATTCCTATCTGGAGACAGAAACAGCATGGAATTATGCTACCTCTGTATCAGAAGGATTTCTTTCTGAACCTTGTATTTGCTGGCAAATCAGTTCAATGTTGCTACCACCTGATTAAATTAGTCAAGTTTATGGTTGGTTTTAATTAATAGTAGCAATCAATAAATCAAAATCCATGTCCTTAAATACCTCTAGTATCTTTAACTTGACCCAAAACCTATTGTGACCCTAAAAAACCACCTTGTTTGAGATGCACCAGAAGTTCCACCTCGACATGAGGAAAAACTTCTTTAAGGGTCACAGAGCACTGGAACAGGCTGCCCAGAGAGGCTGTGGAGTCTCCTTTTAAGGAGACAAGACCTGTCTGGATGCATTCCTGTGCAACCTGTGCTTGATTTTATGGTCCTGCTCTGGCAGGGGGGTTGGACTTGATGATCTCTTTGGGTGCCTTCTGACTCCTAATATCCTGTGATGTGTCTGTAACCATCAGCAGTGAATAAGACAAAAATAAATAAGCCCACAGCTCTGGGAGTGAAGGAGAACATGAAAGCTTCATCAAGACCAAGAGGGTCTCCTGCTGAATTGGGTGAGAAAACTTTTAATAGTCATGGAAGATGCTAAAGGTACTCAACAAACTTTCCTGCCTCCATTTTCACTCTCAGGCCTCTGATATCCATTTCCCTGGTTACTGGGCACACAGGTACTACCCATGGTGAAGAACCACCTAGCTATGGGGAAGAACAACCAAGCTGATTTTAGCTCAGTGTTCTACTTTCAGCTAGGATAGTTAAATTTTTCCTAGCAGCTGGCAGTGCTGTGCTTTGGATTTAGCAGGAGGAGGAAGTTGATAACATGCTGATGTTTTAGTTGTTGCTAAGCAGTGCTTGTCTGAAGTCAAGGACTGCTCAGCTCCCTGTGTTCTTCCAGCAAGAAGGTCCACAAAAGAGCTCTGAGGGACCATGGCCAGGAACTAGCCAAAGGGATATTCCATACCATAGCATGTCATGTATATGAATTGGGGGGGTAGCTGATTGCAGCTTGGGGACAGGTGAGCCACTACACTGTGCAACACTTGCTGGGTTTTATTTCTTTTTATTGCTATTATTGTATTTTATTTCAGTTATGAAACTTGCTCTTAGCCCATGAAGTTCACTTTTTTCCCTCCTTAATTCTCCTCCCCATCCCACTGAGCAGGAGGAAGGAGAGAAGTGGTTATGTGATGCTTATTGTCAGCTGGGGTTAAATCTTGACATTGAGCAAGTGAATTATCTCCAAGACAATAAAAGCTTAATGATGTGGATTAATCCTATCAAAGACAGGTCATTTAAAAGGAGAAGTTGTTTTCCTAACCACTGGTTGTCAGAAATCCACTGGTCCTGTACTTATGCTGCTGTTCCATTAATTTTGTTGTCCACAATGCTGTCAAGTTGCTGTCAACTCACTACCTATACTGAGAAAATAAAATGTAAAACCTCTCCAAGCAACCAACAATTCACTAGAAGGCAGCATTCCCACTTACTGTGGTCATCAGATGCTCAGTGACAGCAGCCACCTCCTGCTGCTTCTGGAGCAGCAGTGGCATGCCCATCTCCAGGGCAGTGGCACCACGTAACTGCACCTTGTGAGTGGAATGGACAACCAAAGGGATGATCAGTTTTGCCCACCTCACTGCTTCCTCTCCCATCTGGGCTGGAGTTTGCTCCACTAAACTAAATTAAAAATAAATTAAGAAGAAAAGAAACAAAACAACCCAAATACAGTTATTACAAATTTCAAAGAATCTTGGTACCATTAATGAATGTTCTAAAACCAACACATTTACAGGAAACCATTCTAAATGACTTTGTTTCTAAACAATTTTGACAGTTTGCTTAAAGCTGCCATGCTGAAATAGTTTTTCTGATAAAAATCATAAAATGGTTTTGGTTGGAAAAGATCTTTAAGACCATAAAGTCTAACCATTAGTTTACCAAGTCTGCTACACTATGTCCTTCAGCATCACATCTCTGACTCTTTTAAACACCTCCAGAGATGGGAATTCAACTAACTCCAATGAGGAGTTCCAGTTTGAGAACCCTTTCAGTGAAGTTTCTTCTACTGTCCCGCCTAAAACTCCCCCGGTGCAACTTGTGGCTGTTTCCTCTCATCCTATCATTTCTCGCTAGGGAAAAGAGACCAAACTCCACCTGGCTCCAGACTCCTTTCAGGGAGTGGTAGAGAGCAACGAGGTCTTCACTCAGCTTACTCTTCCCCAGGTCCCTCACCTGCTCCTCACCAGCCCTGTTCTGCAGACCTTTCACCAGTTTCATTGTCTCCCTATGGATCTGCTCCAGCTCCTCAACGTCTTCTTGGAGTGAGTGGCCCAAAAATTAACCCATCACTCAAGGTGCATATGCAAGCACTTGCCTCATCAGTGCTGAGCAGAGTGGCACATTACTTCCCTGGTCCTGCTTCTCCAAAAGCAGAGCAGACTGACATTTCTAGTTCTCCTCTCTATCACACCTTTTTGGTCAAAAGAGCTGAATTCAGAGCCTGCACAAACTATCACTTCCTTACAAGTGACCAAGTACAAAGTTTGCCCATCGACCTGCCCTTGTGTGTTCTCAGCAGCCCAGAGCAGCTCCCACAGGCTGGGTGAGTTGGAAACAATAGATGGCTGCTTCTGAAGAGCTCAAACCCTGAAGCAGCATAGGATTGCACAGATTCAACATATTTTAGACCAGTTGAGTATTCTGTTCTTATCCCTCTGTCACCAAGCTGGTAGGAAATAGTTTGTCATACTGTGCACTACGTTTACACCATCCCACACAGAAGACAAGGCTTTCAGAAATGGGAGCAGCCAGCAGATACTCAAATCAGCTTGGAGAACCAGAAGGGTTTGCTATATTAAGGAAGCCTGCTGTCTTTCAAGTGATTTTATGAAAACTACAGGACAAGCAACACTTAAAAAGATTTTCCATTCCATCTGTCAGCAGCCAGACTTCTGAACCAAGTTTTGTCTTACTACTGCCATCAATCATCCTGAGACTCTTTGTTTAAAGATTCTTTTCAGGTACAACTCTGGGTCTGGATACATCATTTTCCACAAACAACAGTCCAGTGAAGTTCAGATTTGCAAGAGGAATTACTGTGCAAGAAGTTGATAAATTATAATAGTCATAAAATCACAGGATGGGCAAGGTTGCAAGAATCACAGCATGGGCAAGGTTGGAAGGGATCTCATTTCTCTGCTTCAAAACACAGATGTACTAGAGAAAATAAGCAACTAATAACTATCTCAGTTTAAAAGGGATTTGCAGTTCAAACCAGATGCAGTTTAATGCCTAAAAAGATATAAACTGGACATGTTCCCTTGTGACCTTCTCTAGATGAACCTCCATTGGCAGAGGGGCTGGCCTGGATCTCCAAAGGTCTCTTCCAACCCCTACAATTCTATGATTCAACATATTGGTTAAGAAATTAAACTGGTACTAAGTAAAGATAAAATCTGACTATTCTAGCACTGCCCAAAAAAAAACAAAACAAAAACAAACCACCACCCCAAGTCAAAAAATAATATATCACAATTGTATTATCTGCCCTAAAAAGTCCCCTTTGGAATTAAACAGAAGCCTGAAACAGTGCAGTAAACTGTGTAAAGCACCACAGAGAGGCTTTAAGATAAACCCCAAATGTCTGTGCTTCTCAAGCAGGTAAGTCATGAAAACAAAAACTAGGTTGTAAGAACAAGACTTGAAGTGCCCCAAACTCTGGAACTAATTCCTAGCCAGGCACTAAAAATAAAAGCAGTGAATGTTTAGCTGACTGTGGACCATTTTGTGCCAAAAACTGTTATATTATCATTATTTCAAGAGAACCACTTGTAAACAGAGAGGAAGTTATCAGTTCAGGCCATTTCACTCTGTTCTGCCTGTAAAGCAAAACACTGTGGGCAAAGCCTTCAACATATCCAACACCTCAAAGAGCACTTCAGCATATTTAGTGCCACAAAGATTTTGTTTCAAGTGGTGCCCCCAAACACTAAGCAACTGTTTTAACAACTTAAGTCTTGCAGTGAACATACCGTATAATAACATTTAGTGCTTCATATTCAACCACTGAAGACTGTAAATCCCCTTTAGTAAAGATTGCTTCCAAGGTAGAAATAATATTGGGCACCTGAAGAGAGAAGAACATTAGAGTGAGGTCCTAAGAAGTATTTCCACAAGCAGTTGGAATTTTATTTTTTTTCCCCAGGAATGTGATTGGTTTAGTTTTAAAGGTTAGAGTTCTGATCAAACTGCAGCACTATCTAAAGGGTAAGGAGCAAGAAGATGGGGCCAGACACGTCACTGGGTACCAGTGACAGGATAAGGGGCAAAAGGCACAAACTGGAAGCCAGGAGGTTCCATCAAAAGCTGAGAAGAAACTTGTTTGGTGTGAGGGTGCTGGAACCCTGGAGCAGGCTGCCCAGAGCAGTTGTGCAGTCTCCTTCTCTGGACAGCTTCCAAAGCCACCTGGCCATTGTGATCCTGGGTAAGCTGCTGTGTGTGCTCCTCTGTTGGCAAGAGGATTGGACTGGATGATGTCCAGACATCTCTTCCAATGCCCACCATGCTGGGATTTCTCCCCTGTGGTGTTTCACAGAGAAGCAACAATTTGTTGTCTCATTTCCCCTGTAGCTACCCTTAAAATATTTCCCAGAACCCTGGCCCTAACTTTGGCCATCAAGCTAGAGGAAAACAACCTTCAGGTTGAAAAGCTACTGAATAGGGAGTGACAAAGAGATTGTACAAGCCTCATCTGCCTTGTGAAATCAGGTCTCCCAAAGAAAGAAGTGAAGAAACTTACCTCCTTCTGAACAATTTCAGAAGGAAATGTCTGCTTAGAGATCACCCAGAGTGCCCGAGTGCGAGTGTTCTTGTCTGAAGTTTTGACAGCAACACTGGTCACCTTTGACAGCAGCTCTCGTACCTCAGTTGCTGAAAGCAGAGCACATGGAACTCAAATTCTGTTTCTACATTCCCTCTGGAAAAAAGGTCTTCTTTCTCTCCAGTCTGAATCTGTGCCTTTCAGTTCAAACCATCCCCCCTTGTCCTGGCACAACAGGCCCTGAGAAAAAGCCTGTCCCCAGCTTTCTGATCAGCCCCTTCAAGCACTGCAAGGCCACCAGGAGGTCTCCCTGAAGCCTTCTCCAGGCTGACCAACCTCAACTCTCATAGCCTGGCCTCACAGCAAGGGTTTTCCACCCATGTGATCACTGTTGTGCCCTCCTCCAGACCTGCTCCTTTAGGTTAATGCCCCAAAGAACACCATTTGATGTTTTAAAGGCAACTTTTTGGTAAAAAGGTTCAAACTGTATCAATAGAGACCCTATTAATGTAGTACATCTACATTACTTTTATAAGAAACCATTGAACTAGAAGACAATTTTACCCAAAACAATTAATGGTGCAGATTAAACATTTAATCATTCAAAACTTCTTGGATTTCAAGTGAATTTAGCAGCACTTTGTTTAACTTCCCTGCTGTGCTGGCATCCATAAATCTTAGGGTCTACAAGACGCTTTATTAAAGCTGTAACTGAGGCAACAAGAAGCTTATTACTAAAAAACACAATCAGGTCAACAAATGACTTGCATGCAACTGGGAAGAGAGAAGGAGACATCCTGTATTCCTTTAAAAATCAAAGATTTCTTAAAGGATCTCCTTATCAAGGAAACAAACATGGTTTCTGTCCTCCCTCCTTAACTCTCCACTGCTTTCATTTCTGAAGCCTGACATTCTCTAACAGAACTGGCTGTAATTTAATAAATGGTTTAAAAGCACCACAGGGGAAAGGAAAGAGACCACACTGACATTATTATAGATGCGTAAAGCAAGTTAAGTTTTGCATCTAGGAAAGCAGGCACTGAAAAACTGAGCAGAACTGAAAGGACCAATTTCAATGAAGAGAATTGCAAAGTCACATTAAAAAAATGCTCTCTGCACATCCACATGTATGATTTTGTTCAAGCTTTTCTGAGGTTAAGACATAAGAGAACTCTGCGAGATACAAACACACCCTTCCACACATTGCCAGCACCCACAGTGAGTGGTTTCTTTACTTACCTGATAATTCAGATACAATACTTGAATTAAAAACACAGAATCCCAGTGCCTGCAATGCTGCATTATTCAGCTCTGAGTTTTGATTAGAAATATGTGCCTGAAAGAAAAAAAAACCAAAACAAAACATACAGACAAGCTGTCAGGAGTAGCTGTGAAGTGTTGTCCTGATGTCAACACTCCTGCTCCATGAAGAGAGCTCTCAAAAGAAAACACTTGACTAAAAATGCACTCTTGTAGGAAACCCTTCCTGATTGCACACATTTCAAATCAAACTGAGCTTCTCAAGATACTTTCACTCTCTAATTTAGACATCTCTACCGAATTAAGTTCTACACATCTAAAGTTCTTTCTTTCTTTATATGCTGTTGCTTGACTCACCAATTGTTTTTAAACACCTAAAGCAAAGAGAAGGGGAAAAAAAAAAGTGGCTAAGAATGGCCTTTACATTAATCTTCAGAACAGTGTTACAGTTGGTACATATTCCAAACCCCCAAAGTGTTTTTTCTAAAGGCAGAGGGAACGCACTGCATTGTTTTTCACTGCATAACACTGATGAACACATCCAAGATCCTGTATTTTACTTTTTTTCTGTAGTGATTCTGAAGATGTATTTTGCCAACAAATATTCACTGCTACATGACTAGCTTTAATTCACAGAATGGCTTAGGTTGGAAGGGACCTCAGTGCTCATCTACTCCAAATTTCCTGCCATGGGCAGGGACACCTCTCAACTACACTTAGCTGATCAATACCTCATCCAACCTGGCCTTGAACATCCCCAGGGAGGAGGCATCCACAAATTCCCTGGTCAACCTATTCCAGAGACTCACCATCTCTGTGCTGAAGAACTTCTTCCTAAGGCCCAGTCTAACCCTACTCTCTCTCAGCTTCAGACGATTCCCCCTTGCCTTGTCTCTAGACATCCTCATCAAAAGTCCCTCTGCAGCCTTCCTGAAGGATCCCTTCAGGTATTGGAAGGCAGCTTGAAGTCTGAACAACCCCAGCTCCCTCAGCCTGTCTCTAGGGCAGAGGTGTTCCAGTCCTTGCATCATCTTTGTGACTCTACTTGCTCCAACAGCTCTTATTAAAATCAGTGAGGTCAAAACCAAGTCCTACAGTGGCCACCACAACTCTGGCCATCTCAACTCATCTCTGTTCACTGAAGGGTAGAAGTCAAACCAAAAAGACATACCTTGAACACTTTGCAAAGTCGAGGAAAGTGTTTTCTGACGTTTGCAGTGAACTGTTTGCTTTCCTCACCGGTCAAGCGACTTGAAGGAGCAGAAAGGAAACCAAGCAAAATCCACTGGTTAAACAAGTTGTGATTGGCACAGCTTTAAATTTCTAAGCATAACTCATTAGCTAACACAGAAGCATTTCTCTGCCTAGCAAGCTAAAACGTGATCACAAGTTATAACACAACACCAATTGAAGTCATAGAGCAAACCCACCACTCAGCACAGTTTGCCTGACACATCAGCAAAATATTGTGTTATGAAGTACACAGGACCTATTATACTAGGAAAAAAATTAAGTGATTAATGACTCTTTTTGTGTTTATGGAGCATTTAAAAAACCCAACAAACTGGAAGGCTTTGTTTTGTCAAGTTAGAAAACAGACTCACGGGTTTCTATAGAAACCACAGAATCAATTATGCAACCTTCAAAAGACTGCAAAAAAAACAAACAAACAAAAAAAAGCCACAACAACTACAAAAAAAACCCCAACCCAAACAGACAAACTTTTCACAGAACTACAGGAGCTTTAAAAAGTTCATTCCTCTAAAGCAGTTGTGGAACGCAGGCTCCTCGCACCAGGAAAATTCTGGTTTGACAACCAGCAGTGATGACTTTGCACGATTCTGAAGATTCACACAGGGGAAAAACCTGCACTTCTCCCACGAAACGTTAACGAACCACCAGCGTCACACAGCACACAACTCAATATATTTAAGTGCAAACATCCAGAAGACAACCTCGAAGAATGTCTTGTTAATACTCCAGGTTAGGGGTTTTTTTTTCAGCTATTACCAGCAATCTGCAAAATCTTGTGCTCGGCATCGCTGGTTATCTCAGTAGTTACACCTTTAAAGTCACCAGCGAACAGCCAGACAGGAACTCGAGGAGGTAGTGATGAAAAGTGATCCCCACTTTGCATATGCTAACAAATTCCACCCATCCAGGTAAAAGCAGAACCTAGCGGCTAATTAGCAGTTTCCAGAAACTAATGCAATTAACACGCGATCGTTCTAAACCCCCCTCCAAACCATCACGAACCTAAGCTTGCTGAAATGCGAGTCTTCTCCCAAGACGAAAAAAAGTTACGATCACCCCAATATTCCTTCACCTACCTCTGCAGCTGCCCCGGGAAATGCAAAAGGAGAGGCTTTCGGGTGAGAGGTCTCCAAAAAGCCTCCCTCTTCCCCTCCATGCCGGCACATTTCCCGTGGCCACGCAGCCCTCCGCAGTCGCCCCGATTCCAGCCCGGACAGCAGCTTCCCTTCTCTCGGGGCTCACCCTGCCCTGACCACGCGGCCCGAGCCCGCCAGGCCCGGCCTGCATACCGTGATCCCCTCCACCCCTCCGCGCTGGTTGGGAGCCGCATGGGCCGAGGACGGCCGAAATTCCCTCGGCCACCGCGGGCCTCCCCGCTCCCCTCACGTTGCCTCAGAGGAGGCGACCGCGGCCGGCGCTTACTTGACGATCGTGAGGTGGGCGTCGGTAAGATCCCCCGGCGGAGCGGATGAGTCCTCCAGGGTTTCCAGCAGGGGCTGCAGGCTGGAGCTGGTGGCGGGACCGCTCATGGTAGCGGGCGATCGGGCAGCCCAGCGCCGCCGATCCGGCCGCCGCTCACCCCTCACCGCGTTCCCGGGCTAAGATGGCGACGGGCGGGACTGCCGGCGCGCGAGCCCGGGCCGCGGGCGGCACAGCCAATGGGAGCGCGGAGGCAGGCGGCGCCCGGAGACCGAGCCGGGAGAACGTCGGACGGCGGAGCGCCGAGCCATCGATGGATTCCCGCGCCCGGCGCGCACCGCCCCGCGCCGCGGATTGGTGGAGGAAGCGGCGGCGGGCGGCAGGCGCGCGCGAGGAGGCGTCCTTGGCTTCGGGCGGGAGCCGGAGTGACACCGCGGCTGGGGCCGTGGGGTTCTGCCGGCAGCCCCTTCGGTCTCCGGGTCGTTTGCTGGCGGCTGGGAGACATCTCTAGGCCTCCCGGAGCGGGGCAGTGCTCACAGTTGAACTCCAGCTCTGCAGAAACACAATCACAGATTCAGGTTGGAAAAGCTCCTCAGGATCATCACATCATAGGATCATAGAATCAGCCAGGTTGGAGGAGACCTCCAAGCTCACCCAGCCCAACCTAGCACCCAGCCCTGGCCAATCAACCAGACCATGGCACTAAGTGCCCCAGCCAGGCTTGTCTTGAACACCTCCAGGGACGATGACTCCACCACCTCCCTGGGCAGCCCATTCCAATGCCAATCACTCTCTCTGGTAAGAACGTCCTCCTAACATCCAGCCTAGACCTCCCCTGGCACAACTTGAGACTGTGTCTCCTTGTTCTGTTGCTGGTTGCCTGGGAGAAGAGACCAACCCCACCTGGATCACCAAGTCCAACCTAGAGCCCTACTCTACAAGACTCACCTTAAACCATAGCCCTAAGCACCACATCCAAACCACTCTTAAACACATTCAGAGTTGGTGACTCCACCACCTCTCTGGGCAGATCATTCCAGTCCCTGCCCACTCTCTCCATGAAAAACCGTTTCCTAATGTCCAATCTAAACCTCCCCAGCCTCAGCTTGAGGCCATTCCCCTTTGTTCTGCCTCCAATTACCTGTGAGAAGAGGCCAACAGCAGCCTCTCCACAACATGCCTTCATTCCCTAAGACCTGAGTACAGGGGTTTGTGCTGTGAAATTGTAGTATCACAGAATCGTTTTGGTTGGAAAAGCCTTTTAAAGTCATTGAGTCCAACCATTAACCTAGCACTGCCAGGTCACCCCTAAACCATGGCCCTCAGCACCACATCCGCATGGCTTTGAAATCCCTCCGGGGACAGGGATGCCACCAGTGCCCTGGGCTGCCTGGTCCAGGGCTTGACAACCTTTGTGGGAAGAAGCTGTTCCTCATGTTCAACCTAAACTTCCCCTGGCACAATTTCAGGCCATTCCCTCCTGTCACAGAATCACAGAATTCACCAGGTTGGAAAAGACCTTTCGTATCATCACATCCAACCTATCACCTAACCCTTCTCATTAACTAACCCGTGGCACTGAGTGCCTCATGCAGCCTCTTTTTAAACACCTCCAGGGATGTGGACTCACTACCTCCCCGGGCAGCCCATTGCAATACCAATCATCACTCTTGCTGTGAAGAATCATAGAATCATAGAATGGTAAGGTTGGAAGGGACCTCAAGGATCATCTAGTTCCAAACCCCTGCCATAGGCAGGGACACCTCCCACTAGTACAGGTTACTCAAGACCTCATCCAATCTGGCCTTGAACACCTCCACGGAGGGATCATCCACAACCTCCCTGGGCAACCTGTGCCAGTGTCTCACCACCCTCACTGTAAAGAACTTCCTCCTAACATCCAGTCTAAATCTCCCCTCTGTTAAGAACTTCTTAACATCTAGGAACATCTAACATTCCTAGCTGAAAGTTCTGCTAAGGCAAATGGAAAACAAAGCAGATGTGATACCCAGCAATGGCTTCACCAAGGGCAGATCTTGCCTGACAAATTCAGTGGCTTTTTATGAAGAAGTCACAGCAACACTGGACAAGGGAAGGGCAACTGATGGCATCTACCTGGACCTGAGTAAGGCATTTGACTCTGTCCCACATGACATCCTGGTCACCAAACTGGAA
>VWZE01003195.1:5374-21449 GCA_013396675.1 Eubucco bourcierii | reverse complement strand
GAGGGACCTGGACAGGCTGCAGAGGTGGGCCCAGGCCAAACTCATGAAATTCAATAAGGCCAAGTGTAAGAAATGATCATTCATGCAGAGTGCAGGGACACCTCACACTAGATCAGGTTGCTCAGAGCTTCATCCAGCCTGGCCTTAAATACCTCCAGGGATGAGGCTTCTATCACCTCCCTGGGCAACCTGTTTCGGTGTCTCACCATCCTCATGGTGAACTTCTTAATGTCTAATCTGAATCTCTTCTCCTTTAGCTTGGATCCATTGCCCCCAGTCCTATCACTACCTGCCAGCCTAAAAAGTCCCTCCTCAGCATTCTTGTAGGCCCTTTCAGATATCAGAAGGCCACAATAAGGTCTTATCAGAACCTTCTCTTCTCCAGATTTCCAGATGTTGCTTCCAGCCTCTACCATTCTACGAATCTGGAAAGAAATTGTAAGCTACACAGCATCAGCTCTCTGGCTCTATGGGCATTTCCAGGCAGGCAGACATTTTCTGTACACCTCATGATTCTGATCCATCTGTCTTCTTCCCAAACTGCTCTTGGAGATCTGGAATGACATTCCATAACAGGAGGATGTGAAGAGGTTCCTTCAGCCCACGAGGTGGCAGGATTAAAAAGCAAATATGAGCTGCAGCTTGATCCCATTAAAGCAGAGTTGGGAGCTTTGCTTTCTGGTGCTCCCATGAAGTGTGAACGAAGTGCTGGAAATAGAGCAGCTGCAGTGCTAGCTGCAGTATTGATCTCCAGCACAACCAAGAAGCAGAGCTATAGAGATTTATGTAATCATAGAATGATTTGGGTTGGAAGGGACCTTCAAGATCATCTAGTTCCAAACCCCCTGCCATAGGCAGGGACACCTCCCACTAGCCCATGTTGCTCAAGACCTCACCCAGCCTGGCCGTGAACACCTCCCGGGAGGGATCATCCACAGCCTCCTTGGGTAGCCTGTTCCAGTGTCTCCCCACCCTCACTGGAAAGAACTTCTTCCTAACCACCAGTCTTAATTTCCCCTTCTCCAGCATCAGGTCTTGCAATGACAGGACAAGGGGCAATGGGTTTAAACTGGCAGAGGGGAGATTTAGGCCTCAAGGATCATCTAGTTCCAACTCCCTGCCATAGGCAGGGACACCTCCCACTAGCACAGCTCACTCAAGGCCTCCTCCAACCTGGCCTTGAACACCTCCAGGGAGGGAGCAGCCACAACCTCCCTGGGCAACCTGTGCCAGTGTCTCACCAACCTCACTGCAAACAACTTCCTCCTAACATCCAGTTTCAGTCTCCCCTCTGCCAGTTCAAACCCATTGCCCCTTGTCCTGTCATTGCAAGACCTTGTCAATAATCCCTCCCCAGCCTTCCTGTAGCCCCCTTCAGATCCTGGAAGGCTACTCTAAGGTCTCCTGGAAGCCTTCTCTTCTGCAGGCTGCAGAGCCCCAACTCTCTCAGCTTCTCCTTATAGCAGAGCTATGAGGACAAAATTTTTCAAATTCCAAAGTGTTGCCAAGAAACAAAAAGAATCCACTGGAAACTCAGCACATTATTAAAACAGAGGTAGCTTTAATGCTGCTTCAAACTGAGGAGTTTAAACTGGAGTTAAGGACATGTGCAGAATGATTTGTGTTCATCAACTCAAATGGTTGTGTCTTCTTCAAACCCAAGTGAACAGCATACAGCATCCTGACAAGACCTTCTTGCTGGTTCTCAGCAAGTTGTGATGCTTTCAGCCCACCTGCTTTATTATCAGTACAAAGTCTTTCCTTTGGATTATTTCCTAACTGAAGTCACAGAAATGAAAGGATGTGAACATCTCAGTTATCAACATCTCAGGGACCAGCAATGTGCCCTTGTGACTAAGAGGGCCAATGCTGTCCTGGAGTACATCAGGAAAAGTGCATCCTGCAGGTCTAGAGAGGTTCTTCTCCCCCTCTACTCTGCCCTGCTGAGACCACACCTGGGATACTGTGTCCAATTTTGGGCTGGTTTGAGACAGGGATCTGCTGGAGAGTCAATGGAGAGCTACAAGGATGATGGAGGGACTTGAACATCTGTCCTGTGAATGAAGACTGAGAGACCTGGGGCTGCTCTGTCTAGGGGAAAGAAAGCTGAGAGGGCATCTTATCAGTGTCTATAAATATCTGAGGAGTGGGGTCAAGAAGAAGGTGCCAGGTTCTTTTTGGTGGTGCCCAGTGACAGGACAAGGAACAACAACAAGTACAGACTAGAACTCAAGAAGCTCCACATCAACATGAAGAGAAACTTCTTCATTGTCAGCGTGCTGGAGCCATGGAGCAGGCTGCCCAGACAGGTTGTGGAGTCTCCTTCTCTGGAGCCCTTCAAAACCCACCTGTATGCATTCCTGCGTGACCTGCCCTAAGTGATCTTGCTTTGGCAGAAGGGTTGGACTGGATGGTTTCCAGAGGTGCCTTCCAACCCCTACCATTGTATGATTCTGTGATCTCCAGATGAGGAAATCCTCACAAAATTAATTGGGAAGTTTCTGACTCATCTCAGAATGAAATTATAATGATGACATCATTGATTTTGTGCTGTTCTTCTTGCTCCCCAACTGCTGAGTTTGGACCATTACATGGGTGGCTTCTGGGCCAGCCACAAGATGAATTTATGCATCTTAAACATAAGATTACTGCAAATGCCTTCTGAGTTCAGGGAAATTAGGTAATTAAAATAATAACAATATTAATAATAATGATAGATACAGAACTTACAAAACCACAGCAACCATCTAAAAAAAAAATAATAAATATGTGAACATCAAGGAAGAATGAGGAGAGAAAACAAAATTTAAACATAATGGAAACAGTCACCCCACAAAGTTTGTGTCAAATGGTGCAAGGAATGAGATGAAGGAGCAGTTTATACAGAAAAATAATTTTAAAGTCTTTGGCAACAATGAATTCTTTGGATCTTTACAGTACTTGTCATCTAAAAACACTCTTCTGTTATTCACCTAAGTATGTTTTATAACTTACTTCCTAGTGATACTTTATTAACAACACTTACATAAAAGCAGACCAAAAAATCAGAAAGAGGTGAAGAAAATGTCTCAGTTGAAGAACCAGATATCCCAGTTGGATTCTAAACCAAATTTCTTAATGAGTCTTTCTCCTTCCTCTGCTCACATAATACCAAATTTTCCAGTTAAGAAGTTATTTTTCCCTTGGGACGTTGTGTTCTTTCCATCACTTGTCTTGGAAGGCATGTCCATGGTCATATATCTAATCTGAAAACCACCAGCAGTCACTGAGGCATCTGTCAAAAACTTCAAGGTCATAACATTGCCTGGGACAAGAAAAAGAAAAGCAGAAGTCACATTTTTAAAGTCATTTTGAGAGTTCTCTTTCATCTGAGATCTTTCCAGTGAGGGTGGTGAGACACTGAAACAGGTTGCCCAGGGAGGCTGTGGATGTCCCCTCCCTGGAGGTCTCCAAGCCACAGTATCACAGTATCACACAGTATCACAGTATCACACAGTCTCACCGTATCACCAGGGTTGGAAGAGACCTCAAAGCTCATCATGTCCAACCCATCACCACAGCCCTCAAGACCAGACCATGGCACCAAGTGCCACGTCCAAACCTGCCTTGAACACCTCCAGGGACGCTGACTCCACCACCTCCCCGTCCAGGCTGGATGAGGCCTTGAGCAACCTGGGCTAGTGGAAGGTGTCCCTGCCCATGGCAGGGGGTTAGAGCTGGGTGATCTTTATGGCCCCTTCCAACCCAAACCTCTGAACCTTTAGAGGAATCCACTTGGTCTGTCTACTTCCAAGCTGTATCCTAGGAGGCTCCTTAGCCCCACAGAAAATCAGGCAGATTTCCCTCAGGTTCCTTTGTTTGCAGAGCTCAGAGGTTGATGAAGCTTTGCTCTGTAGCCAGCACTTTCTGCAAAGCTATTTTTTGAAGTGCTCCTCAGCTTCACTCTGCCTGTGAAATGTTAACACTTCATATGGGAGGCACATCTGGCACAGAGCATCACATGGACCTGATACGGGGGTGAGGTTCCTGTACTCAGCAGTGGTCAGGCCACACCTTGTGTCCAGTTCTGGGCCCCTCAATTGCAGAAAGATGTTGAGGTGCTGGAAGGAGTCCAGAGAAGGGCAGCAAGGCTGGGGAGGGGCCTGGAGCACAGCCCTGTGAGGAGAGGTTGAGGGAGCTGGGGGTGTGCAGCCTGCAGAAGAGGAGGCTCAGGGCAGACCTCATTGCTCTCTGCAGCTACCTGAAGGGAGGTTGTAGCCAGGTGGGGTTGGGCTCTGCTGCCAGGCAATCAGGGACAGAACAAGAGGACACAGCCTCAAGCTGTGCCAGGGCAGGTTCAGGCTGGATGTTAGGAAGAAGCAATTCACAGCCAGAGTGATTGGCATTGGAATGGGCTGCCCAGGGAGGTGGTGGAGTCCCCATCCCTGAAGATGTTTAAGAGGAGGCTGCATGAGGCACTTAGTGCCATGGGTTAGTTAATGAGAAGGTGTCAGGTGATAGGTTGGATGTGATGATATGGAAGGTCTTTTCCAACCTGGTTAATTCTGTGATCACTCTGAGTGTCCTATGCTCATCTCCATCAGGGCTGTGTAAATTGGGAGGTGTGAGTGATGGCACAAAGTTTTTTACTCTTTCTGCTGATGACACATGGGAGCTTTGGGACTATCCCTAGACAGGGAACATGATATCTGTAGGGCAATAAAGCTGGTGAAGGGTCTAGAGAGCAACTCTTATGGAGAGCAGTTGAGGGTACCAGAATTGTTTAGTCTGGAGAAGAGGAGGCTGAGAGGAGACCTCATTGCTCTCTACAGCTGCTTAAAAGGAGGTTGTACAGAGGTGTGGGTTGGTTTCTTCTATCAGGTGATAGAACAAGAGGAAATGGCCTGAAATTGTGCCAGGGGACAAGGAGGAACAATTGGAGATGAGGAACAATTTCTTTGCTGCAAGAGTGCTCAGCCACTAGAACAGGCTGCCCAGGGAGGTGGTGGAGTCACCAGGCCTGGAGGTGTTCAAGAACTGTGTGGCCATGGAACCGGGGACATGGTTTAATGGCCATGATGGTGTTGGGTTGAAAGTTGGACTGGATGATCTTAAAGATCTCTTTCAACCAGAACAATCCTGTGAGTCTATGATTCCCTGAGTAGTCTGTGTGACATTGGCACGGCTGCAACTTTGTGACACCTGAGCAAAAATAACTTTGATTTTCACAGTATCGCCAAGGTTGGAAGAGACCTCAAAGCTCATCAAGTCCAACCCATTCCCACAGCCCTCAAGACCAGACCATGGCACCAAGTGCCACGTCCAAACCTGCCTTGAACACCTCCAGGGACGCTGACTCCACCACCTCCCTGGGCAGCCCATTCCAGCAGTCAATGACTCTCTCAGGCAACAACTTTCTCCTCACCTCCAGCCTAAACTTCCCCTGGCACAGCTTGAGACTGTGTCCTCTTGTTCTGCTGCTGCTTGCCTGAGAGAAGAAAGCAACCTCCTCCTGGCTACAACCACCCTTCAGGTAGCTGTAGACAGCAAGAAGGTCTCCCCTGAGCCTCCTCTTCTCCAGGCTAACCAATCCCAGCTCCCTCAGCCTCTCTCCATAGGGCTGTGCTCCAGGCCTCTCCCCAGCCTCGTTGCCCTTCTCTGGACACACTCAAGCACCTCAATGTCCTTCTTCAATGGAGGGGCCCAGAACTGGACACAGGACTCAAGGTGTGGCCTAAGCAGTGCAGAGTGCAGGGGGAGAATGAGCTCCCTGCTCCTGCTGGCCACACTCTTGCTGATGCAGGCCAGGATGCCATTGGCCTTCTTGGCCACCTGGGCACACTGCTGGCTCATGTTCAGGTGGGTGTCAATCAGCACCCCCAGATCCCTTTCTGTTTGGCTGCTCTCCAGCCACTCCCACCCCAGCCTGTAGCTCTGCATGGGGTTGTTGTGGCCAATGTGCAGCACCTGGCACTTGGATTTGTTGAGCTCCATCCCCTTGGACTCTGCCCATCTGTGCAGGGGGTCGAGGTCCTGCTGCAGAGCCCTTCTGCCCTCCAACCCAGCAACATCAGCCCCCAGCTTGGTGTCAGCTGCAAATTTGCTGGTGCCTGACTCGATGCCCTCGTCCAGATCATCACTGAAGCTGTTACAGAGGATGGGGCCCAGCATACCTTCCTGTTACACAGGATGGGTCCCTGGGGCACACTGCTAGTGCCCAGCCTCCAGCTGCATGTGGCACCATTCACCACCACTCTCTGGGCTCGGCCCTCCAGCCAGTTCCTAACCCAGCACAGAGTGTTGGCATCCAAGCCACAAGCTGACAGCTTAGTCAGCAGTGTACTGTGGGGGACAGTGTCAAAGGCCCTGCTGAAGTCCAGGTAGATCACATCCACAGGCCTCCCCACATCCACCAGATACAATTGATACAATTGAGCCTTGACCTGCCCTTTAAAGGGAGAGAATAAGGTCTGTCCCCAGCTTTGGATGTGTTCCTGTGATCCTTGCTCCTGAAATGGGACTTGAAGATGGTGTGTGTGTGTTGGGTTGGGTTACTGGGGACAGACCTGCTGTGCAAAAACACCTTTGTGGATTACACCTTCTCGTTCATGGCTGTGCTGCCACTTAAAGGCCAGCAGGATGCACTCTGGGCACCTTCCAGCTAGACCTTTCTTCTTCTAGGTTTATTTAGAAGTCATTAGATGACAGAAGGTGCTGGCACTTCTGAGCAGCAGGACATAAATGTCTTTGGACATTTTAACCATATATTATTAGGGGCAAAAAGTGATTTTGGTTGATTTTGGGGTTTTGGGTTTTTTTTACTTTAACTAGTGCAAATGGGGTGGTGAGACCCTCCAAAGGGTTGCCCAGGAAGGTGGTGGAAGCTTCATCCCTGGAGGTCTTTAAGGCCAGGCTGGATGAGGCTCTAGACAAGCTGATCTAGTGTGAGGTGTCCCTGCCCATGGCAGGGGGGTTGGGACTAGCTGATCCTTGTGGTCCCTTCCAACCCTGACTGATTCTATGATTCTATGAAATACATTACCTGTGCTAATGATGTCATCTGGTAGCTCATCTCCACAAAACCTGAAAGAAAAATGCAAATGGTCATGACCAAAATATGCCACATGACCTACAGTGAGTGGTGGCTCCCATCCTGTGCTCTCCTCTGGAGCTGCAGTTGGTGGGGCTGAACTGCTTCTAGGTATTCAGTTAAATCAGATGCCTAAAGGAGTTTTGTTCTTATCCTACAGTAAGGCTTAGGGGAGAGGGAAAAAGAAACAGTTGCCAATATTAGCAGGAGGTAAATGATGCAAAACAAGAAAAGGAGCCATTTAAAGAGGTGTGCAGGGAAAGAGCAATGGCCCAAGGGCAAGAAAAGAAGAACCTTGTCAAGAAAAACATTTAGAATTATCTGTAAAGGCAAACTTACCTGCAAAGGCAAAGTTATGTCCTTCCTTTGCTACACACCATTTAAAGGGTGTCAGCAGAGGCAGGAATTGGGAGTGGTTTTTATCACTTTTTCTGGATTATTTTCCCTTTAGGGCAGGGATTGCCCCCCCTCTACTCATCACTGGTGAGGCCAGACCTCAAATCCTGGGTTCAGTTTCAGGCCCCTCACTCCAAGAAGGACATCAAGAAGCTGGAGCAAGTCCAGAGAAGGGTAACAAAGCTGGTGAAGGGTCTGGAGAACAAAGCTGGGAAAGAGCAGCTGAAGGAACTGGGGGTGTTCAGCCTGGAGAAGAGGAGGCTGAGGGGAGAACTCATTGCTCTCTACAGCTCCCTGAAAGGAGGTTGGAGACAGGTGGGGGTTGGTCTCTTCTCCCTAGTATCAGGTGATAAAACAAGAGGAAATGGTCTGAAATTGTGCCAGGGGAGGTTTAGGTTGGAGACGAGGAACAATTTCTTTGCTGCCACAGTGGTCAGGCACTGGAACTGGCTGCCCAGGGAGGTGGTGGAGTCCCCATCCCTGGAAGTGTTCAAGAACCATGTGGCTATGGCACTTTGGGACATGGTTTAATGGCCATGGTGGTGTTGGGTTGATGGTTGGGCTGGGTCTAAGACAGTTCTATGATCCTATATTAAAGCTGGACTTGCTTTACCTGCCCACAAAGCCGCTGACATCATCATAGCTGTCATAGATCTCCAAGTAATCAGCCATGCAAGCAGTGTCATCTTCAACATCAAACTCCAGGAACTGCAGGTGGATGTGTTGTCCATACTTCACTCTAACGTGCCAGTAGCAAATTTGGTCATTTTCATACTCATTTGGGTAGCCTGGTGACTTAAAGGTGTGTTTGGAGTCTGTGAAGACTCCACCACATTCTTTTCCTAGGGGGAAAATAAAACCAACAGAGTTGAAGCCTTCATTCTGGACATGGCTGTGGTTTAAACATTGGTGCACTTTGACCCTAGCAGAAAATCCCATTGGAATGCCCAGTGGAACAGGACTTTTCATCTGGCTGAGCATTTCAGAAGTGAGCTTGTGGGAGCAGACAGTTGGGAAACAAGAGGCTTGATCCAAAACTCACTGACTGATTGGAAAAGCTTTCATTGACTTCATAGAATCATAGAATGGTCTCGGTTGGAAGGGATCTCCAAAGGTCATTTAGTCCAACCCCCTCTGCAGTCAGCAGGGACATCCTCACCAGTCCTGTTCTCCAGACCCTTCCCCAGCTTTGTTGCCCTTCTCTAGACATGCTCCAGCACCTCAATGTCCTCCTTGGAGTGACTGGCCCAAAACCAAGCCCAGGATTCAAGATGTGGGCTCACCAGTGCCCAGTACAGGGGCAGGATTCCTTCCCTGGTCCTGCTGCCACACTATTGCTGATCCAAACCAGGATGCTGGAGGCCTTCTTGGCAGTATGGACAGTTTCCCTAGGACTTGTACTTTGGGCTTCTGTCCAGGTGGGAAGAGCATCAGAATGTTGAGGCTATAAGCTGTGTCACATGCACACAGGCCCTGCAGCAGTGTCCATCAAGAGTGAACACAAATCCTTTTAGGAGGAGAGACTGACATCATCTGCTGCTCTTGGGTTGTTCTGTTCTCCCTTTGTCCTCTGTCCAGACCCTCCCCTTGGACAGTAATCACCTCTCAGCCCGAGGAGAAAGCTGACAAGCAGAACATGGGGCTGACATGCAGTAATAATGACTGCAGTAGTCCCTCTTGCAGCTTTCTTTGTCTGCTGAACATCTGTGAGTGTCCCCCACCCCACAGAGCTATTTGATTAATAACTACCCAGCTCACACAAACAACCTCAGGCCCTCTGAGCACAAACAAAACGGCCACAGCTGGACAGACGTCACAGGCAGCTCAGCTCCAAGCTCTGCCAGGCAGGGGAGGATGCTTGGAGGAGTAGGAGAGCCAAGCTGGGCACGAAGCTTTGTTTTTCTTGTTGGTGCCAAATTTTCTGTCCTCCCTGCTATGTGAAGTGGTGTCAAGCAGCATGCTCAGGTGGCCAAGAAGGCCAACAGCATCAGCAAAAGTGTGGCCAGTAGGACTAGGGCAGGAATCAAGGCCCTGTACTCAGCATCGGTGAGGGCACACCCCAAGTACTGGGCTCAGCTTTGGAGCCTTCACTCCAAGGACATGGAGGTGCTGGAGTGTGTGCAGAGAAGGGCAACAAAGCTGGTGAAGAACAGGGCTGGTGAGGAGCAGTTGGGGTAATTGGGGGTGTTTAGTCTGGAGAAAAGGAGGCTGAGAGGAGAGACCTCATTGCTCTCTACAGCTCCCTGAAAGGAGGTTAGAGTGAAGTGGGGCTTGGTCTCTTCTCCCAAGTAATAAGGGAGAAGAGGAGATAAAGACAAGACCTCCTGGAAGGACAAGAACAAACAGCCTCAAGTTGCCCCAGGGGAGTTTTAGGTTGGACATGAGGAAGTTTCTTCCCTGGAAGGCTTATCACAGCCTGGACCAGACTGCCTGGGACAGTGCTGGAGCCCCCATCCCTGGAGGAGTTTCAAGGCCTTGTGTGCTGGTGTGAGGCTAATTGGAATATTTTAATGGAGAAAATTATACTATAGGCTCAAACCAGCACACCTTGGAAATGTGGTGCTGAGGGCCACGGTTTAGTGGTGACCTGTCAGTGCTGGGTTAACAGTTGGACTCAACTCCAAGCAAAGTGATGCTATGATTGCATCAACTGGAACAGCAGCCATGTCAATACTGCACTTATCAGCAGTGTGCTGAATGGAGGGAGGTTGGAGAGATGTTTCACATCTGCTGAGGGCTTGTCAGTTATGTTTGTGTGTCTCTGGATCTGCTTTGGACATAAACTTTTGTCCACCCAGTCACACACACACAGAGGGAGCTGGATCTCTCAGGTGTTTCAGTGCTAGACATGGCCCTGAGCTCCGACCAGAACCAGAGCAGCTGAAGGTAACAGAAGAGGCTCCAAATAAAGGTCTATCATAGAATCATAGAATCAAGCAGGTTGGAAGAGACCTCCAAGCTCATCCAGCTCAAGCTATCACCCAGTCCTAGCCAATCAACTAGACCATGGCACTAAGTGTCCCATCCAGTCTTGTCTTGAACACCTCCATGGATAGTGACTCCACCACCTCCCTGGGCAGCCCATTCCAATGCCAATCACTCTGTGAAGAATTTCCTTCTAATATCCATCCTAGACCTCCCCTGGCACAACTTGAGACTGTGTATCAACACCCACTTCTCCAGCAGCACCTGCTCAAGTGGCCAGCAGAGCCAATGGCATCCTGGCCTGGATCAGGAAAAGTGTGGCCAGCAGGAGCAGGGAGGTTATTCTGCCCCTGTGCTCAGCACTGGTCAGGCCACACCTTGACTGCTGTGTCCAGTTCTGGACCCCTCAATTAAAGAGAGATGTTGGGGTGATGGAAGGCGTCCAGAGAAGGGCAGCAAGGTTGGGGAGGGGCCTGGAGCACAGCCCTGTGAGGAGAGGCTGAGGGAGTTGGAGGGATGCAGCCTGCAGAACAGGAGGCTCAGGGCAGACCTCATTGCTGTCTACAACTACCTGAAGGGAGGTTGTAGCCAGGTGGGGTTGGGCTCTTCTGCCAGGCACCCAGCAACAGAACAAGAGGACACAGCAACAGAATGTGGGGGACAGCCTCAAGCTGTGCCAGGGGAGGTCTAGGCTGGATGTTAGGAGGAAGTTCTTAACCGAGAGAGTGATTGGCGTTGGAATGTGCTGCCCAGGGAGGTGGTGGAGTCCCCATCCCTGGAGGTGTTCAGGAAAAGCCTGGCTGAGGCACTTAGTGCCATGGTCTGGTTGATTGGCCAGGGCTGGGTGAGAGGTTGGGCTGGGTGAGCTTGGAGGTCTCTTTCATCCTCCTTGACTCTATGATTGTATTCTGTGATTCTATGGTACCGGAGCTGCCCGGTTCAGAGCCTATGTGCCTCTGCCAGCCAGGGGGCCTGGTGTGCAGTCAGAGTGGCAGAGCTGAGGAGCAGTGGGATGTCTGAAACCCACCGTTGGGGTTGTAGCAGTAGGCATCCCATCTCTCGCTTCTGTTGAGACGAATCCCGTAGTCGACGATCCCGGTTCTCCCAAAGCCGCAGTTGGCTCCAGCTTTTACGATGGGATAACCAACTCTGCCCTTCGCCATCCAGCCAGCAGCACACACGTGGAAACCTGCAAGAGGCAGGCAAGGAAGCTGGGATGTGATAAATCAGTCCTAGGGAAGAACCTCTAGTCAAAGAATCGTAGAATCACAGAAGTGATTCCCAATCCAGTATCTGAAGGGGGCCTACAGGAAGGCTGGGGAAGGATTATTTACAAGGTCCTGCAATGACAGGACAAGGGGCAATGGGCTTAAACTGGCAGAGGGGAGATTTAGACTAGATGTTAGGAGGAAGTTCTTTACAGTGAGGGTGGTGAGGCACTGGAACAGGTTGCCCAGGGAGGTTGTGGATGCTCCCTCCCTGGATGTGTTCAAGGCCAGATTGGATGAGGCCTTGAGTGAGCTGTGCTNGGCAGGGACACCTCACACTAGATCAGGTTGTTCAGAGTTACATCCAGCCTGGCCTTAAAGACCTGCAGGGATGAGGCTTCCACCACCTCCCTGGGCAACAACCTGTTACAGTGTCTCGGTACCCTTATAGTGAAGAACTTCTTTCTTAATCTAAATCTCCCCTCCTCTAGCTTGGATCCATTCCCAAGTCTTACTCAAGTACTCATAAAATGGTTTGGATGGGACCATAAAGATCATCCACTTCCAACCTCCCTGCAGGGACACTTTCCACTAGCCCAGGTTGCTCAAGGCCTCATCCAGCCTGGCCTTGAGCACCTCCAAGGAGGGGACATCCACGACCTCCCTGTGCAACCTGTTCCAGTGTCTCACCACCCCTACTGGAAAGAATTTTTTCCCAATCTCCAGTTTAATTCTCATCTCCTCCATTCCTTCTCATCCTATCACTACAATCCTCTGTAAAAAGTCCCTCCTCAGCTCTCCTGTAGGTCCCCTTCAGGTTCTGAAAGGTTGCTCCAAGGTCTCCCTGGAGCCTTCTCCAGGGTGAACAGCCACAACTCATTGACTTGAGTGTAATTGATGGATGAGTTGGGTGTAATTGGCCTAAGAAAACTTGAGCTACAGGTTGTAGCAGAAACAGGTTGCCCAGACAAGTTGTGGAGGTTCCAAGCCTAGAAGTGTTCAAGGTCAGGTTGGATGGGGCCATGAGCAACCTGGATTGGAGGAGAAGTCCCTGCCCATGGCAGGGAGGTTGGAACTAGATGATCTTGAAGGTCCTTTCCGAGCCAAGTCATCCTATGGTTCTGTGGCACAGGAAAGAACAGGACTTTGTGAGGATGCTTTTAGACACAGATCATAAAATTGATTTCTGTCACAGATTCACAGACTGCATTGGTTTGGAAGGAACCTTCAAAGGTCATCTTGTCCAACCTCCCTGCAGTCAGCAGGGACACCTTCAACTAGAGCAGGCTGCCCAGGGCCACATCAAGTCTGATCTTGAATGTCTCCAGGGAAGAGACCTCAAGTACATCCCTGGGCAACCTGTTCCAGTGCTTCACCTCTCTCATTTTGCTGAACTTCCTCCAGATATCCAACCTAAATCCACCCTGCTCCAGTTTCAAACCACTGCCCTTCTTCCTATCACCACAGACCCTTCTGAACAGTCCCTCCTCTGCCTTCTTGTAGGTCCCCTTCAGAAATGGATTTGTGCTCTCCACAACATAATTATTAGTTCTTGATTGGAAATCAAACACCAAATGCAGCTGGCCTGGATGGTTTCCTGGGTGGTGAGTTTTTAAGTGCTGTGCTCCCAGCATCTGTAATTGAGTTTTCTGTCAGATGAGTTACAGAAGTCTGGGGTTTGCTTCCAATTGTTTGTGTCTCAAGAGTCTGCAGCATTAATGCAGAGAATGAACAAAATATTAGGTACAAAGGGACTGCTCAGGAAACAGACTTCACAGAGTTTCAGTTTCACTTCAAACACCTGGAGTGCCTCAAGTATTTCTCACTCCACCACAGGCCCCTCTCAGTGCATTTGGTGGCTGAAAACTGAGTGACAGCAGCCAAGGAATGCAAGATTGTGCTCTGTCTGCTAGAGATCAGCTCAGTGTTTTCAGCCAGAGGAAGCAGAACATATTTGTGGCATCCTAGGACTGTGAGCTCCTCAGAGGAGACAAAAGTACCCTTTTGACATGTGTGCTGCTGCTGCTGGGAGCCAGCTTCTGACTCAAGGGTGGGGGAGATTTTCCATTGTTTTCCCAGCACTCTGCATGAATGGATCGTTTCTGAGCCGAGATCAAACAGAAACACTGCAGAGCCCACGCTCAGCTCCGCTCTTTGCACCAACCACACCACTCCACTACGCCTGCAGTGCACAAGATGGACGTGCAACTGCTGAGGCAGGTCCTGAGGAGGCCACAAAGGTGATCAGAGGGCTGCAGAATCTCCCCTGTAGGGACAGTCTGGGAGAGCTGGGGTCCTTCAGCCTGAGGAAAAGAAGGCTCTGGAGAGACCTTAGAGATGCAGTTCAATATCTGAAGGGGAATCACACACAGAGAATCACAGCACCATGCAGGTTGGCAAAGCCCCTCAGGATCACCAAGTCCAACCTATAACTCTACAAGATTCACCTTATGCCATAGTCCTAAGCACCACATCCAAACCACCCTTAAACACATCCAGAGTGGGTGACTCCACCACCTCCCTGGGCAGCTCATTCCAGTCCCTGACCACTCTCTCCATGAAAAACTTTTACTACTGTCCAATCTAAACCTTCCCAGTCTCACCTTGAGGCCATTCCCTTTTGTTCTGTATCCAATTCCCTGTGAGCAGAGCCCAGCAGCAGCCTCTCCACAATGTCCCCTCAGGTAGTTGTAGACAGCAATGAGGTCTCCCCTGAACTACAGCAAGGCTGGGGAGGGACTGTTTGGAAAGATCTGTGGTGACAGGATGAGGGGCAATGGTTTGAATCTGAAGCAGGGCAGATTTAGGTTGGACATCAGGAGGAAGTTCTTCACAATGAGAGTGGTGAGATACTGGAAAAGGTTGCCCAGAGAGGTGGTTGAGGCTCTCTCACCCTGGAGACTTGATGTGGCCTTGGGCAGCCTGATCTAGCTGGAGGTGTCCCTGCTGACCACAGGGGAGTTGAACAAGATGACCTTTGAGGGTCTCTTCAAACTTGATGCAATCTGTGAATCTGTGACAGAGAGGGTTGTAAAGTCCCAGGCTTTTTGCCCAGGTTGGAAACCATCTTCTTCAGTGCTAGAACATTGCTGTGCTACCTGCAGACCTGTCAGGGATGACATCCACACACATCCTCCAGAGCTCTGGGTGCAGCATAGTCCTGGAACCAGCAACACCCCGTTGGGAGCTGTCTGGCCAAGCTGGGAAGCAGCAGGACCTCCCTAGCTACTGCACCTGGGGGCTACAGAGAAAGGTGCTTCTCCTGAGGGAACTTCTCTAGCAGATATGTACTGCTGCTTCTCATATCATCAGTCAAGCTGTTTTCATCATGTTTATTCATAAGAATCATAAGAATGGTTTGGGTTGGAAAGGATCTTCAGGATCATCTAGCTCCAACTCCTGTGCCATGGGCAGGGACTCCTTCCACGCACTAGGTCGTTCAAGGCCCCATCTTTGAGCCTTCTTTTCTCCAGGTTGAACAGCCCCAATTCTTTCATCTTGTCCTTGTAGAGAGGTGCTCTAGCCCTCTAACTGTCCTCATGGCCACCTCTGGACCCTCTCCAGCAGGTCCATGTCTCTCTTGTGTTGGGAGCCCCACAGCTCAACACGATCTTGCAGGTGAGGTCTCTGCAGAGCAGAGCAGAGCAGCAGGATCCCCTCTCTCCATCTCTGGTCAAACTTTCTTTGATGCAGCCCTGGCTGTCATTGGCCTTCTGGACTGCAAATACCCCTTGCTAGCTCATGCACAGCTTCTCACCCACCAGTACCCCCAAGGCCTTCTCTGCAAGGCTGCTCTCAACCTCATCTTCCCTCAGCCTGGACTGATATTGAGAGTTGCCCGGACCTAGGTGCAGGACCTCGCACTTTGCCTTACCGAACCTGTTGAGCCCACAACACTCAAGCAAACACAAGGCTGGGAACAACATGAACAAGCAACACAAAAATCAAGCAGTCATGATGCTGTCCAAACCTATTTTTCTGGCTGCCTCCAGCTGCTGGTAGGTGGCCAGGTGTCCTCCTTCATACTCGCAGACGGCTTTTGCTTCTGCATAGGTGAGCTGGTACTTGCCCGAGCGTGATTCCCTGTGGTACACTCCAGCTGCTCGTTCTGTGGGACCAAAGCAATCCATCATTGAAGCAATTTGTTATTCCAGTACAGCTGACCTACCTTCTGGGCTGCTCTCACAGAAGTGTTTGCCTTGGAAAAAGACTTTTAAGATCATTGTGAGCCACTGTTCTCTCTAACTCGAGTGAGGTGTAGTCGTTTGGGGCTCATTGGAAAATTCTGGTAAGAGAAATGAGGACTTCCCCCAAAGCTCAGTGCAGAATGTAAATAAATTCAAGCATTGGATGTAAAAGGAGAATCACAGAATCACAGAACAGACCTCCAGAGATCATCCAGCCCAACCTCCCTGCCGAGGCAGGATGCCCTAGGGTAGTCTGCACAGGAATGCATCCCGATGGGTTTGGAAAGTCT
>VWZE01003190.1:2017-12666 GCA_013396675.1 Eubucco bourcierii | reverse complement strand
CTTTACTTGGGGTTGTTGTTAACCAAGTGCAGGATCTGGCATATGGCTGTGTTGAAACTCATCCCCCATTAATGTTGGCCTATCCAAGTGCCTCTGAAGAACCTCTCTACCCTCCTTCAAATCATCACTGCCACCTAACCGGTGTCATCTGCAAACTTACTGTTGACACTCTCTGTGCCTGAATCAGGGTCACCAATTACAATGTTAAAAAGAAGGGATCCCAACACAGATCCCTGAGGAACACCACTGGTGACCAGACACCAACTGGATTTAACTCTATTGACTACCGCTCTCTGGGCCCACCTGTCCAGCAGGTGCTTTATCCAGAAGACAGTGTGCTCATCCAAGCCACGAGCAGCCAGTTTGTCTACAAGAATTGCGTGGGCTACAACATCAAAGGGTTTTCAGCAACCTAGAAATACCACACCTGCAGGTTTTCCCTTATCTAGTAGATGGGTTATCTTGTCATAGAAGGAGATCAGGTTGCTCAGGCAGGACTTGCCCCTCATAAACCCTCATAAACCTGACCTAATCTCCTGGTTGTTGTCTATGTGATGTATGATGGCATGTGAGATGGCCTGCTCCATGACCTTCCCTGGTACCGAGGTCAGACTGGCAGGTCTGTAGTTTCCTGGATCTTCCTTTCTGCCCTTCTTGTAGATAGGTGTCACATTTGCTACCCTCCAGTCCATTGGCACCTCCCCAGTTAGTCAGGACTTCTCGTAAATAATGGAAAGTGGCTTGGTGAGCATGTCTGCCAGCTCCCTCAGCACCCTTGAGCACAGCTCATCTGGCCCCACAGACTGGTGTACATCTAAGTGGCATAACTGGTCAGTGAGCATTTGCTCATTTATTGTGATGTCCTCCATCCAATTCCCCTCCCTGACTCCTGCTTCACAAGTGTGGGTGCCCAGGGCACTGCTGGATGCAGTGCTAAAGATCAAGGCAAAATAGGCATTGAGTGCCTTAGCCTTCTCCTCATCCTTAGTCACTAGGTTTCCCTCTACATTCAATAGGGGATGGAGATTTCTCTAATCCTCCTTTTGCTGTTAATAAATTTACAGAAACATTTTTTATTATCTTTAACAGCTGTATCTAGGTTAAGATCAAGTTGTGCTTTAGCCCTTCTGATTTTCTCCCTACATAGTTTTGCTACATCTTTATAGTCCTCACGAGAACCCTGCCCCTTCTTCCAAAGGCCATAAACTCTCTCTTATTGAGGTCCAGCCAAAGGTCCCTATTTAGCCAGGCTGTACACCTTCCCCACTGACTTGTCTTTCACNGTAAATAATGGAAAGTGGCTTGGTGAGCATGTCTGCCAGCTCCCTCAGCACCCTTGAGCACAGCTCATCTGGCCCCACAGACTGGTGTACATCTAAGTGGCATAACTGGTCAGTGAGCATTTGCTCATTTATTGTGATGTCCTCCATCCAATTCCCCTCCCTGACTCCTGCTTCACAAGTGTGGGTGCCCAGGGCACTGCTGGATGCAGTGCTAAAGATCAAGGCAAAATAGGCATTGAGTGCCTTAGCCTTCTCCTCATCCTTAGTCACTAGGTTTCCCTCTACATTCAATAGGGGATGGAGATTTCTCTAATCCTCCTTTTGCTGTTAATAAATTTACAGAAACATTTTTTATTATCTTTAACAGCTGTATCTAGGTTAAGATCAAGTTGTGCTTTAGCCCTTCTGATTTTCTCCCTACATAGTTTTGCTACATCTTTATAGTCCTCACGAGAACCCTGCCCCTTCTTCCAAAGGCCATAAACTCTCTCTTATTGAGGTCCAGCCAAAGGTCCCTATTTAGCCAGGCTGTACACCTTCCCCACTGACTTGTCTTTCACCACACAGGCACAGCCTGCTCCTGTGCCTTTAAGACTTTCTTCTTGAAGTGAGTGCAACCTTCCTGGACTCCTAAATTCTTCAAGACAGCCTTCCAATGCCCTTTGTCCATCAGCCTCCCAATAAGCCAAAGTTTGCCTTCTGGAAGTTCAAAGTGGCAATTTTACTAACCTCTCTCCTGGTTTCCCCAAGGATAGAGAACTGATTTCACCACATAGTCACTGAGCCCCAGACGTTCTTCAACCGTTACTTTCCTCATTAGTTCTTCTCTGTTCACAAGAAGCACATCCAGGAGGGCACTTTCTGTGGTTGGCTCTCTCACCAATTGTATCAGGAATGTATCCTCCACATACTCCAGAAATCTCCAGTACTTGGGGGCAAGAAGACCATTGAGATCCTGGGGTGCATGAAGAGGAGTGTGTCCAGCAGATTGAGGGAGGTTCTCCTCCCCTCTTACTCTTCTCTGTTGAGATCTCACATGGAATATTGCATCCAGTTGGAAGCGAGTCCCCCAGTTCAACCAGGACTGCTGTGAGAGAGCTACAAGGATGATTGAGGGACTGGAGTACTGCCTTGTGAGGACAGGCTGAGAGGCCTGGAGCTTTTTAGTCTGGAGAGAACACTGAGAGGGGATCTAAGAAATGTATATAAATATGTGAGGGCTGAGTGTCAAGAAGGAAGGCATAGCCTCTGCTGACTTGCACCCTGTGATAGGACAAGGGGCAATAGATATAAACTACAGCACAGGAAGGTCCACCTCAACGTGAGGAAGAACTTCTTCACTGTAAAAGTCACAGACCGCTGGAACAGGTTGCCCAGAGAGATTGTGTATTCTCCTTCTCTGGAGGCTTTCAAGCTGGACACTTTCAAGACTCATCTGGATGTGTTTCTGTGTGACCTGTGCTAGATTATTTGGTCCTGCTCTGGCAGGGGTTTGGGTCTGAAGATCTCCAGAGGTCCCTTCCAACCCCTAACATCCTGTGATCCTGTGAAGACTTGTTTTGAAAATAAGTGTTTATTACTAGAAAAGGAATTCACACGTGTTTCTTCTATTGAACTATGTGTCTACATATAGATATGTCTCAGTTACAGAAAAAAAGCAGATGAATAGACTTAGGGAAGTCAGTTATTAATTACTCAAGAGATTACAGTATATGGAGCCTTCCCCTTTCAGATCTCTGAATAAAATTTAGTGTAAAAGGGCACCACAAGAGTTGTTCGTAAGTCAGGATAACTTAAACAGGTTGCATCACTTGACTAGTAGAGAGTGCCAAATCCAAACAAACAAACCTATTATTTTCAAGGCACAGAAGATGGATAATTTTTTTCAGCTTTCAGATCAAATCCACAGAGATCTTGTCTAACAACATGATGAAATCTAGCAGTGAGGTGTGAGATTTTCTGCTTCCATTTGTCCTGTAAATAACGGGGTGGGGGAGAAGCGTTAACTTTGGGGTTTCTCTAACTCTGTCTGGTTGTTTTTCTATCCGGTCTGTTTTTCAGCAGATTTTCAAAGACGCTCAAATACTGTAACACGAAGGCATTTCCCACATGCTGCTCACAGGATGGACTACATGGACTTCGAGGATGACAGTCGTGGATGGCTTTTCGATATGGACATGGTGATAATCTACATTTACTCAGTCAACTGGGTAATAGGATTTATTGTATTCTGTTTTCTTTGTTATTTCTTTTTCCCTTTCTAGTCTGTAGTACTGAGAGTTAAGGAAAAACAGCACTCGTGATCCACAGTAATGTGAACAGAAACAACTTGAAGAAGGCAAAATGTCTGTTTGATATTGCATTTTTATAATTTGGAGTGGTAATAGACTGCATCGAGTAGACTGTGAGGCTGTTTGATACTTCTAGTCTGTGTAACAAAGAACTTAAGTTTGGTTTCACATACAATATGAAATTCAGATTATACTTTCTTCCAGTGGGAGTTTTCCCTTGATTTTGATGGGAATGGGATTTACCCTAGTGGATAAAATAATTACTCTGTAGAAATGAAGAATACTGCTTGTTCTTAGGGGAATTCTGTGTACTACAACAAAGTATGATCCATAGAGTAATTTTGGGGGTTGATTGTTGACACACTTTGCTTACTCAGTAGTACTTCCCATTTATGGTCAGGTCTTTTGGGAACGGGACATTACTAGCACTGCAGTGCTGCATGATGTATTATATAGGCATTCATCAGGGCTAATTCAATGGTGTAATCCAAATATTTTTATATTTTTGACAATTGATAGACCTGTGAACATTCTGCTGGGGAGATGTGCTGTAGTCAGTGCCTGAATTTTTGAGCCTGTTAAGCAAAAAGAGAAATGGTACTGCTAACAGTTCCTCTTTTCAGTAAATGGCAATCAGAAACTAATGACTCCAGGTTTTCCACATTTAATGAACCTATTGGTGTGCAGGTTTTCAGATTAGCTCTGCATTGGTTTTAACCCAACAAGACAGAAAGTGTTTGGATCCATAAAGACAGCTAATACAGGACAAGCAGCAGGCCTGCTAGCTGTGATGCCATGAGACACTAACCCAAATAAATAATAGAGAAACATTCTCCAGTCTAAGAAATCAGTATCAATATTCAATTGCTGTAGCAATTTGAGAATACCCTCAAGTGTGGGCTCGATCAGGACTATGTATCCAGGGAGATTATATGAAAGGATACGATGTTTATTTGCACCTTGCATGTGGAACAATTCTAAAGCACTTTATAGTTATTTTATATAAAGATGGCTGAGTTGCATTCTCAGACTGCAGCCAGTTCAGCAATCATTCCACATTTGCTGCTTCACACAGCATTTTCAAATGAAAGAGCATCCTTTAAATTATAAAGGGGATATTAGAAACTCTTGCAGGCATCAGGTGCTGAAGAATAAGTGGTACAAGGTAGTTCAGGAGTTTACCTTTCAGGAAGGTACAAGGAAGTGTTTACTTCTTCTAAAGGCATGACCCTGCAAAGTACACTGTGGTTTCATCTAGAAAAGCATGTGAGTTTATGTATGTAGTTCCTCTGATACCAGGATTTGTGTGGGAGACCTGCCTGTACTTTTTCAGTAGGTGGTGTACTCCCCTGTTCTAGCAGAGAACAAGGAGAAATGTGTTGTGGAAGGTGCCATCTGCCAAATGTGATGGAATGGAGTGAATTTGGGGATTTTATTAAATGTGCACTTATGCTTCTTTACTGAGCAGGACCAGCATGGTCATTCTTTGATAGACTATAAAGTCACCAGGACCAAAAACTTTCACTTAATCTGAAACCAGGAGTAAATCATCTACTAGTATTTAGTTTCCTTGCAGGCTGCATGAAAGAATCTCTTCAAGAATATACTTGTAAAATTACAAGTCTGCTGGAAATACGGCAGAGAGAGCAGTCCCAGAGCTCCCTAGTGCATGGAAGAGAACCTCCTGACACAACTGGTGAGGGAGCCAAATAGGGAAGGCACATTGCTAGAACTGCTGTTTGTGAACAAAGAAGGCCTTGGGACTGATGTAACAACTCAGGGCTGTCAGGCACAGTAGTCACAAAATGATAGAGTTCTCAGCTGCTGAAGTAAAGAGGGGTGTCAGCAGAACTACTTGGACACCCAGTGGGTGGACTTTAGCATGCTTCAGAGACTGATGGATAGAGTCCCTTGGGAGACCACATTGCCCAGGAAGGCTGGGCAGGGTGACAACTTAGAGAGAAAAAAAGAGTTTATGGTTGTTTGAAGAAGGGGCAGGTCGCTCAGAAGGACTACAAAGTTGTCAACAGGCAATGCAGGCAGAAAATTAGAAGGACCAAAGCCTAAATGTAAATTAATTGGTTTCAGCCGTTAAGGAGAATGCAAAATACTTCTACAAATACAGGGCTAAGAATCTCTGTCCTTTGCAGGATGTGGGGGGAAACACAGTGGTAAAGGATGAGGAAAGGGCTGAAGTACTCAATACCTTCTTTGCTTCAGTCTTTAGTAGTAAAACCAGTTGTTCATGGGATACTCATTATCCTGAGCTAGAAGATAGGGATTGGGACCTGAATGAAATGCCATAATCCAAGAGGAGATGGCTACTGACCTGCTGCACCACTTAGACACACTATGGGGATGGATGGCATACAACTGAGGGCACTGAGAGAACTGATGCTCCTCATCACACCACTTTCAATCACTTACCAGCAGTCCTGGCTAACCAGGGAGGCTCCAGCAGACCTGCTTGATGTACCTGATGTCCTTCTATGATCAGATGACCCACTTAGTGGGTAAGGGAAAGGCTGTGATTGTTGTGTAACTGAACCTTTGGCAGTGTCTCACACAGCATCTTCCTGAAGAAACTGGCTGTGCATGACTTGTATGGGTGAGTGTTTTGCTGCTTAAAAAATTGTCTAGATAACTGAGCTCAAAGAGGGGACAAAAGGAGTTAAATCCATCAGCAAGTCACAAGTGACCTCCCCAGGGCTTAGTAGTGGGGCTAGTCCTGGTTAATACCTTCGTCAATGATCAGATGAGGGGATTAAGTGTACCCAAAGTAAGTTTGCAGATGACACCAACCTGGGGGGAAGAAGTGTTGATCTCCTCAAGGGTAGAAAGGCTCTGAAGAGGGATCTGGACAGGCTGAATTTATGGGCTGACATCAGTTGTATAAAGTTTAGGTCAGACACTGGGTCCTGCACTTGGGTCACACCAATGCTATGGAATGCTTCAGGCTTGGGGAAGAGTATCTGGAAAGCTGCCCATCAGAAAAGGACCTGGGAGTGCAGATTGACAGTCACCTGAACATGAGCCAGTAGCGTGCACAGGTGGCCAACAAGGCCATTTGCATTCTGGCCTGTATCAGGAATAGTGTGGCTACCAGGAGCAGGGAAGTGATCATGCTCCTGTATCTGGCACTGGTGAGGCTGCATCTCAAATACTACATTCAGTTTTGGGCAACTTACTACAACAAATACACTGGGTTGCTGCAGCATGTCTGGAGAAGGGCAATAAAGCTGGTGAAGGTTCTGGAGAACAAGTCTTTAAGAGGAGTGGCTGAACTGGGGTGGTTTAGTCTGGAGAAGAGGAGGCTGAGGGGACATCTTATTGCTGTTCTTGAAGGAGAGTATTGTCAGGTGGATGCTGCTCATTTGTATCAAGTGACAGATCAAGTGGAAATGGCTTCAAGTTGCACCAGTGGATGTTTAGACTGGATATTAGGAAAAAAATCTTTACTGAAAGAATGATCAAGCATTGGAACAGACTGCCCAGGGAGGTGGTAGAGTTACCAGCTCTGGAGAAGTTAAAAAACATGGCAACATGGCACTCTGGGACATGATTTAATGTCCAATGGTTGTGTTAGGTCAGCAGCTGGACTCAATGATCTTAGAGGTCTTTTCCAACCAAAACAATTATGTGATTCTGTATATTGATAGGAATTAATTACTTTGGACATCCTTTATCTAATATATACAAATGTAAGTAGATACAGTAATTGAAAGTCACCACATAGTTATGGTTATGAGAGAAATGCATTTTCTGTGATTCCAGTATATCTAGTCGAAGGTGATTTGCTCTATTACTGGTGACATTAGGCATAACATTTTAAAAGCTGCAAGGCTGTAGTAAATCACTTGGTGAATTTCCTTCTTTATATTGATGCAAGTGTTTTAAAAAATAAGAGGGTTAGGTCATAGGTCCACATTCTGCTACGTGCAGATGTATACTCAAATATCAATATTTTAAAACATTTTTCTCATCCATTCCAGGGCTGTGATTCTAGATGCAATTTGTCTTGGTAATCTTATTAATTCACTGCTTTTAGTAAAGAGAGGGACTGATTTGTGTATTAAACCAAAATTGCTTATACCTTTTGCTCTCAAAAAATAATAAAAAGATGCCATGAAATATTACATTAACCTGGCTAGCATAGTCTGGAATTCCAGTAATAATGTGAATTAAAATAATTTAAGTAGGATATATAATAAAGTAGCATCCCTTAGTAAATATTCCAAAATATATTGAGGCATAAGAAACATAATATAGGTAACTAATTAATGATATAAGAAATTATATCATTTTTAATAGCATGTTACCATGGTTTTGTTCTGAAAAAGGCAACAAAGGAGAGTAAGAAATCCAATGTAATACTGGCCCCTTTGGTACATTTACAGCAAGAACTGCTGACAGAGAGTCGCTATTTTCCCAAGTTTAGTAGGATTAACAATTTTGTATGGCATTGCTGACTCTGTAATTCCAACTTTCTTTGAAACCTAAACAATAAACTGTTTCTTAGGCTATGCTATTTTGACTCATACTGGTTGTTATTACTTCTAGGGGATAATTACTTTGAAAAGATTACTCATGTACATAATGAAGGCTATTGCAACTTCAAGGTACATCCTCCATCGGAAAACACCTAAAAGGAATAGTGGGGAGATACTTTTCTGTGGTGCTTTATTGCTTTTTGAACACACTTATTTCTGTAAAAATACAACAAGAACTCAAAGGCACAAATTTGCTTTTCTCTGAAGTCTGCCTGTAATATTATTTGGAAAACAGTGACAGAAAAAGCAGGTCTTTTTAAAGCAATTTTCTGGTTAAACTGATCCTGGCCTGCAAGCTTGTCTTTCTTATCTACAACTGTATTAAAATGTTTGCAGTAAAATTTGAGTTGTTTGTAATATTTTGCAGTCATTTCACTAGGTTTTGCTTGCTGGAATTAAACTTTAATTTTTTTTTTTAAATCAATGTGTTGTCTGTTATTCTGTCAATTCTGTTTCTGCTTGCGGTGTTGCTAGAGTTTCTTGAATTTATTTACCGCTTCAATTAACTTTTTTGATACTAGCAACCTTTTATTTGTTACAATGCTTTCCAGGAAATGGTCAGCTTTTGTCAGAAATCATCTCAGGGCAAGGTGTAGGTTATAATACATTCTGATAATGAAACATACTCGGTATTGGTGTTGTTAGTCCAGACCAATTAACTGTTGAAGGCAGCAGAAATCCAGGACAAGACTAGGCTTGGCTCTGACAGGCAAACAGATTTTATGCACACTCAAAAGTGTTTGTGTTTCTTCCCTAGTAGTGGGTATGTTTGTAGCTCTTCTACCCATCAAAGATACAGTCATCTTGCATCCCTCACAACATGGTTTTTTAAATGGCTAAGCAATAGCTGCACAGAGAGTAGCTGCTATGAAGCACAATAGATTCTTTCACAGCTGCATCTCTGTCCACAGAAGCCAAGGCCAAGCCTTTATCAGTACTAGTGTACATCTGAAATATTTACTGCATGTCAGCTACAGCACTACCACCGTTACTGAGATGGGAAAGGATGATGAAGAAACAGCGGTTATGTTTAATTTTTGTAATTTTTAGAGAAAATTAGTTCTAATATCATGAACTTCTGTGAGGAAGAGTAACTATTGCAGCTATTCTGGGACAAGTAACTATTCCTGATAATTGTGTGGATGTGTTTTCAGCATTTTTGTGTCTGTGGCAGTCATGAGCACTTCATAACCATAGAATGTGCAGCCTTCTCTGGGAAATCCTAGATCTGTACAATACAGATGGCAAATACACAGGTAGGACATTGACAGCATTCTGCTGGTTTCATATCTGCACCCAGGCAGATGCTGAGAGAAAGGAGGCAAGATATACTGTGGATTGTTCAAGGCCAAACGATGAGCAAGACCACAAGCTCACCTTAGAGATACCCTTTATTTATCAGGAAGTGCAAAGACAGCAATAGCAGTCAGAGAGGTAAATTTAAGATTAGCTGAACATTCAGGCCCAGAGAGTTCTGATCTGTGGCACAGTCTGCCTGGAGGCAGGTAACTAGTGGTGTACCCCAGGGTTTCTATCCTATTTATATCATCATTAATGATTTTGACGGTGCAGAGTCTAGCCTCAGCAGGTTTGCTGATGACACAAAACTAGGAGTGGCTGTTGCATGAGAAGGTTGTATGTCCATCCAGTGGGACCTTGAGAGGCCAGAGAAATGGACCAAAAGGAACATCGTGTAGTTCAACAAGAAGTGCAAAATCTTGACCCTGAGAACAGATTTTTGCCCCAATATGTGCTGGCAGTCACATATCTGGAAAGCAGCTCTTTGTAAAACAAACTGGAACTCCTGGTGCATACCAAGTTGAACATAAGCCAACAACACAGTCTTGCATCAAGAACGTTAATGGTATCCTGGGCTGTATAAGGTGAGTTGAAGCCAGCGCATCAAGGGAGGTGATCCATCCCCTCACTCACAGCTGGTGAGGCCACACCTGGGGCACTGTGCCCAGTTATGGTCTCCCCTGTACAGCAAAGATACTTCTATAAAAAGCCTAGTAAAGGGCCACTGAGATGATTAAGGGACTGAAGCATCTCTCAAGTGAGTAATTCTGTGAAGTCATCGCACAAGGCTCACAGGATTGAGGATTAGAAAAAGTGAATCCTTCAGTAATTGGCAAATGAACCAGAAAGTTCTGAGTAGAACATCATGGTTTCTTCTAATAACACAAGCCAGTACATTGTAGACTGAATTTGGCTCACATTTATGTCTCTTTATGTTGTCTGCTATACACATCTGTAATTCTCTGTCTGGAACAATTTTGTTAGGTTTTTTCCTATCACTAGTGTCTTGAGTCAATACAACAAATCTCCCTTTGGGTACCAGAGCAAAGTTTTAAGGGGTAAGTTATCTTTCCTCCTACTTATTGAGCTCTGTGGTTGTTGCAGTCCCTTAACCCTTAAGAGAAGCATGGCCAGCAGAACAAGGGAGGTGATTCTGCCCCTTTACTCTGCTCTCGTCAGACCCCACCTGGAGTACTGTGTGCAGTTCTGGAACCCTCAGCACAGGA